>JAFHBW010000099.1:0-84771 GCA_019022765.1 Westerdykella sp. P71
GTACGTAGGGCTTGAGGCCTTTCACCGTAACGTAGCAGGGCCACTACGCTACGGATTACGCTACGCCGAAAGCGCTGCTAGTACTTGTGGGAATTCGCGACCGAAGTTATGTTTTCAATGACTCCGCCTTATTAGAAACAGAGGATTGCAGGCCAAAATGTACCTCCGTTGTACCGCAGCGCAGATGGGGTGGAGGAATACCGAAGAAACTTGGATGAAACCCGTAGGAAGAAACTCATGAGATTCTCCATCGAGAGGATGAATTATGCTGCCTTAGAAAACATTGTACTCTGATTGGAAAAGCTGATTTACTCACCGTCGGCCGGAGCCTGTCTTAGCCTTTGCTCCAAGGACATCGTACTCGTTCCCAAACCTTCACGCCACCGTAGCTTCCTTCAGGTTTTTCCGTGGATTCCTTTCCATCTTCCTGAAGGAATTTCACTGAATTAACTCAACAAAAACTGTGCTCTTATTTGTGAAATAGGTTTAACGTCAGCGAGTAGGAGTTTCTCTCACCCGAATTCTAAAGTCTTTCCCCTTCCCCTTCCAAGCTTCTGGCCACCAAAGCTTCCTTCAGGCTTATGGCGAACCCATTACGACCTTTCGGAAGACGCTCCACCTGATATTCTGATACAATCCATCAATGCCTCCTGCGAGTCTCTTCGCGTTGCCTATAAATGGGGAGAGGTCTCTCCCTTTTGGGTCCATTCAAGACGCTCTTTTGACTCTCAACCTTTTATTGACACGTATATTTTCCAAAACCGTGAATTTGTTGCCACGATTTCCCTGTTGCATTCTTTGCAGTTACAATGTTCCTTGAAACCGTTCTTCCTTTGCTAGCTGTTGCTCAGCTTATTGGCGGTTCGCCACTGAATTCTTCCGTCTCGGACCACGTGCGCGTGCACGTTGAACGTGCTGTCTGTGAGCTCAAGAGCATGGAAATTGATGTGGTTAGTTTCCATCTGCACACCACTTAAAGTGAAGGTTGACACTCTTCCGCGCATAGACCCGTTTCGACTGTCCCAGGAATTCCAGCTTAATAGCGAGGGCCACTGCAAAGATGGCATTCCAGACACGAGTGTGACCACCCTCGGTGTCCCATTCAGAGACCAGTGCACTGCATACTGTGAGATCCGCATAACACCACACTGGGGCCAAGAAGTTCCATTTAACGTTGGGTCTTGCTTGGACGGAGACGAGTGTGTAGTAACTAAAGGGACGACTATCTCCTACACTCGCACTTGGGAAGTTAGCGTCGGTTTCAGCATCGGTATACGCAGCCCATCATTGGAAGGGGAGGATGTCGACATAAAAGAGAGGCCAAGTCTGGAAGCCCGCGGGGAAGGAGGCAAAGGGCTAGCCGCCACGTTCGAAGCTGGCCCTAGTCTAAGCTTTAGCAAGACGGTGGCTTACACCGAGTCTATGGGGCAGAATGAGAAAATAAATGCGACACACTGTGGATACTGGACGTTTGTTCCTCGCCTGGTGGAGTAAGTTTCGATGACCTTTCTAGCTTTCAACATTCTAACGTTGCAGATCTTGTGGTACTCTGACCCGAGCCCAACCAAAACCGGTCTTCATGAAGGGCGTGGAACAGACAGCAACCTGTAACAAGAATAAACTGGAAAGTAAGGGCAATTGGTGCAACACGGCGCCGTATATGCTTAATGGGCAGGCCGACGGAGCGGCTATATTTGTTCTCGTTGACTGCGGGTCCAACAAGCTCTTACCCATGGAACAGCAACCTAAGCCGTATCAATACCCAGGGGTTTCGACTGGGCCACCGAGCGGGACGAAAATGATACGTAGATTCGTATCATAAGCGACTTTTTGGGGATTGTTTGTGGTTGTAAAGCCGCACTGCTTCACGTTTGAGGGCCAGCCTGGTGTTGGTTTGGGAACCGGAATATCCGTAGGTCCCGTTTGATTTTCATAATTACTTTCGGACTACTCCCATGTTGCGGATTGAATCGCATGTCGTTATCAGTTGTATGAGATAGTCTTTCTTTAGCCGTATGAGAAGAGCATGATTTCGTGCTCATGTCACCTTTCTTAAGGTCTTTACCATATACTCTTCTCTTTGTTACTATAATCCACTCACCCAATCATCGACCAAAGTTCACATTGTAGGGCGCCTAAGTTGATAGTGCAGCAAATATCGGTACGATGAGTAGTTTTCAGTCAAACACGAGCAGTCTGTGAATGGCAGACCCCGTGGTCTATTGCCGGTTCTAGCTCATGCACTGTTAGTGTGGGTCCGAAACCATATGCGGAATACAGACACGTGCATCCATACACTAGTCCGTTCCCCCATGTATGGAATACATGCACCCGGTATATTACGGCCCTAACCGCGTCCGCATTCCGTGGCTCCAACCAATATACAAACACCAAACCTCGCGCCTATTTGAGGTTGATAACCCATGTGGTCCGTCCTCCAAGGGAGACCTTCTAGAAGGGCGGTACGTGCTCGTTACTCCTATATTATTATTATTCAGCTAATTAGCGCAGGAAGTGGTGCAACACTTGCAGATTGTGTTTGTTTGTGGCGGGTCGGGCAGGCCTCGGGCCAGCGCGAAAAGTTCGGAAGATTTCGCTACTTTAAGTTTACGGAACGTCGCACCTGCTGTTCCGTAGGCGTCGCCGACTGTTCCGAACATGGCGAATCTCGGCGCCTTCCTTGTTCTGGTAAGGGCTAGACGGAACCAGCACGCACTTTCCCCGAAGCGGGAATTCTGTGGGGTGACTTTTCTCGAGTATCCCTCAGCGACTACCGGGCCCAGTACTCCGGCGATACCCTCAAGTGGTGTGATTTCGCCTCTTTCGGTGTGATGAGACGGCCTTCGAGACTCTGCAAGTACCTATTCACATGCGCCCGTGAGGCGATTCGGGCACCAATGGCCACTCCTCGGCGCCCTGGATGACTCCCTTTTAACCAAACGCGCTCGCCGTTTTTCCACGTCACTTCCAAATTCTTTCCTTTCACCGCTTCTCTCTCCTTGTCTTCTGTACTGTTCTGTTCTTCTTTCTGTCTCCGGCTGGACTTCAGCGACCCTCACCACAAGCTTGTCGATTCTCAACATTCGCCAGGGTGTACACATTTCTCAAAGCACCCGGCAAACCGCTCTTCGTTTCTTAATCTTTCCTACTGCTCTTGCAAAGTGAGTCACGACCACTCCACAGCTTGATCCCATGGCAGATGGCTGACTCTCATAGTATACCAGCCGAGACCACTCAACAACTTCCGCAACCGCAACCGCAACCATGATAATCACGCGCGGAGTCTCCCTCACCAACTTCCTCGTGGCCTCGTCCGCGCTCGGATTTCAGGTGTTCGTTCTATACCCATGGCATCAACGGCTAGACGAGGACTTTGAGGCGTTGAAGAAGGAACACATTCGGGTGCTACGCACAATTGAAGGCACCCTACAGGGCACAGCCACAGCGCTACAACAGGAGATTCGCACTGAGGAGCGGAAGGGCATTCGAGAGCAGCTCAGCGAGCTCAAGGCGAGAAGGTGGTTCTAAAGATGTCGTTCTTTTCATAGAAATGCGTAATGCTTATGTTCAAACAGCATAATGTCCCAACTCCTAGCTTCCGCTCCCGTGTCCTCCGATGTGGCAAAGCCGACTGCAAGTAATCCTGTGGACAAACTCTCTGGCCTGTCGCTATACGCAAGATACGCTTTTGCTGGTGCTGTATGTTGCTCATTTACTCATGCGATCATCACTCCTATTGACGTGTAAGCTGTTGATCCCTCCCGAGAAAAAGGCATCCTGCTCGCACGTCAACTGAGGTTGGCGGATGATCATGAAACCTCATCCATTGTTGCTAAGCACCAGAGCTAATATGCTATCAGGATCAAAACGAGGATTCAACTTGACCCCGCCAAGTACAACCGTGGCATGTTCAACGGTCTGCGACAAATCGCCGCTCACGATGGCCCGCGGGCACTCCTCACGGGATTCGGCCCCACGGTCGGCGGATACTTTGTGCAAGGCGCGTTCAAGTTTGGAGGCTATGAATTCTTCAAACAACAAGCCATCAATTGGCTTGGGCACGAGACGGCGTCGAAGAATCGCCACACAGTCTACCTGACCTCATCTGCTGTCGCCGAATTCTTGGGTGATATAGCACTCTGCCCCTTCGAAGCCGTCCGCATCCGCCTCGTGTCTGAACCAACATTCGCTCGTGGCATGCTGGACGGCTTCTTCAAGATGGGGAGGGAAGAGGGAATCAGAGGATTGTACTCTGGGCTGGGCCCGATATTGCTGAAGCAGTAAGCACTCTTCACTGAATCTTATAACCAAGATGCTGATCATCTCGCTAGGGTCCCCTACACAATGGCAACCTTCGTCGTATACGAGAACGTTTCGGGATTCGCCTACAAATCTCTCGATAAATCCACCCTTTCCGACATCGCAATCACCGGCATCAATCTGGGCTCGGGACTCATCGCTGGTATCGCAGCAGCGCTCGTCTCGCAACCAGCAGACACAATGCTGAGCAAGATCAACAAGTCGAAGGGTCGACCGGGACAAGGAACAATCCACCGTCTATATGAAATCGCACGGGAGTTGGGAATCCGAGGCAGCTACGCGGGCATTCGCGCACGTCTCGTCATGGTCGGTGGTATGACTGCTGGTCAGTTCGCCATCTATGGCCACATCAAGAAGGTACAGTGACGATTCATCTCGCGCGATCACTCGAACACGCTCAAACTAACGATTGGAAAAATAGGCTGCTGGTGCCACCGGTGGTGTGGAATTGTAATAATTCAGGGGAGCCGGATGAGGTACATAATTTCTTCTGAGTCCCCGTCTCACCGGCCGCGGGTTTGATGGTTTTATAGGGCGCTCGGACGGGGGACGCGTACGGCGGCACGCGACACTTCTGGAATAGACTTAGACTTTTATATTGCGCAATTTGAAACATACCAAAGCGTTCGTTTAATACCCTGTTAGATTGTAGTGCCGTTTATAAACGCAGGGTCCGGTTAGCGTAACAGAGCACCTGGGTCCTGCAGCCCTACAGAGCCCTGCCACGTGAGAGGGGGGCCGAGTCTATCCCAAACTAGAGTATCCCTGCTCCTTGTGCGCATACAGAGTCGCACTAATGGGAATGCAGAGTCCTGGGCGGGTCTACCAGACTCTACCAAGAGCGGGTGGTTACCGTGAACAAAGTGCATCTATTGCGTAACGTTCTTCATTCCTAGGTATATGTCGTCGACGTATACGCCCTGAGTGAATTGCTATTGGTGTTGTAACAGTCTTCGAGGACGAGTTTTCAGCGAGTACAACAGGCAACCGTCTAATCAGAATCATGTGTTGGCAGAACAATTATATTCAGAAGCGAGGGACTCGGGTCAGGTTTTCGATAGAACAAAAGAAAATTCCCAGTGGATTTAAGAAAAAGAATGGCAATTAACTGCTAAATAGGGGTGGACGATATTTAAAAGTTATATATATACGAAGAGAATGTCAAAGGAGCGAAACACCTCATGACACCTGCACGGCCACATCATATGTGCCCGTCCAATCAAGCCCACCGGCCGCCGGTGTCCCTAGTGCCTTATAGCGGGTGCACTGGAAATTGCCTTGTGCGTTGGGCGCGATCTCGCGGAACATAACGGCGTAACATCCGGACAGGGCGTTGCAGGACGTCATGCAATCGTTGAATGAAGGAACGAAGACGTTGTCAATTGGGGTCGCGGGTGCCGATCCGGTCTGGCCACAGAAGACGACGTACGGGACGCCAGAAATAATCTTGGTTCCTCCGGGGCTGAAGCCACCACAGGCTGCCATGGCCACATCTGAGGGGGTAGGGGTTGCTGAAATTGAGGATGAAAGAGTAGGCGGCAGGCTCGTGGGAACCTGGCTAGCCGAGTCCTTGGAAGTAGCCTCAGTGATCGAGGATGTGGTAGATGGAACGTTTGTGGGAACCGGGACACCCGTGGAAGTAGCCTCAATGATCGATAATGCGGTAGGCAGACCGTTGGTGGAAACTTGCACGGCCGAGGACGAGTAACTAGGCCCACGGATGGTGGATCCGGGAGATGGAACCGGCGATGGAGCTAGGACAGCAGAGCTCGTGGAACTGGGTTGATTGCTTGAGCAACGCACCGGGCACGGCACTTCGTTGTAGGTCATGGTCATGGACACCGAAGAGCCTACAGGAGTGCCGAACAACGGCATAGTACCGCGGGGGTCCGTGGTGCTATAGTAGTACTTGGAAGGCGCCACCATGAAACTGATGAAGTTGCCAAGTTGGCAAGTAAATGCCTTGTTTTGCGGAGTTAGTGAGCAGGTTGGATTGACGAAGTGCTGGCTCGCCACATATGATGTGGGGAAGAAGGCAAACCATGGGCTATTCTGTGGATCCGTTGACAAGACCCAACTGTTGCCGTATTCGCTGGCCACATACAGGAATCTGTCTGCACCAATGTATAATGTGGCTGGGGCAAAATTATCCCACCCAAAACTAACCGAAGAGTAGCCCGGGGCCATTCCAAGTAGCTGTCCCTCTACATGGGAAGGACCGTGGCCTGTGATGGTGAAGCAAGTAGAGCCTGCAGGGGCCACCGCAAACGTCTGGGAGTTGCTACACTGGGGGCCTGAGGTAGGAGATGCAGAAGGAGTCGTCGAACTGGCAACCAGTGAGGATGACGTTGGTGCCGGAAGCGAGCTCGTGGTTGATGGAACTGGGCACAATGCGGGACAAGCCACGTCTTCGTATGTGAGAGATATAGGTTGGAACTGCGGGTATGGCGTTCCGAACATAGGCATAACCCTCCGCGAGTCTGTTTCGGGGAAGTTTGGGCTGACGCTGATTACGCTGGTGGTGGTTTGGAAGCAAGACAAGGACGAAGACGGACCCTTCGTGCAGACGGCCTTCGGCATGTTGCCAACAACATCGACTCCTACGAACATCAGCCAAGCGCCGCCCTCTGTCCGATCAGTCGCCATGACCCGTCCCTGAAGTCCCTCGTACATGTGGCCGTCACTATCAAGATAAAAGGTGGAAGGTGGGGCATCTTGCCATTGGAATGTAGGATTAGCCCCCTCTGCATTGAGGTACTTGCCCTCAATTATCGGCAGGCCGTGGCCCACGATCTTGAAACAACTGGAACCAGCAGGGGGCACAAAGCCGAACTGGGGTGGGGTGCATGTCGCCGGAGCAGAGGCGGAAGGTGAAGCAACCGAGGAGGAGGTTGTCGACGCAACAGACGGGGAAGCTGAAGCAACGGAGGAAGAGTTTGTTGATGGAAGAGGGAAACGCGATGAAGCAAGCGAGGAAGAGGTTGTCGACGGAATAGGGAAACGGGATGAGACGAGCGAGGAAGGGGTTGTCGACGGAATAATCCTCGACGACGTCAAGGTAGTGGAGGAAATAGTGCTGCTTGGCGGAGGGGGCGGCGCAGCGAAAGGAATACTAAAACATTTAGTCAGCAAACGTACTTGTTCGGAGTTGATGCAAACCTACCATTGAGAACCAAATCGGTTGTCCTGGTTGAAGAGGGGAATGACCTTTCCGCCGACAACAGCGTTATTTTTCGTATTCATGACAGCATTGAGTTTCATTGATCCGGCGCTGCACGTGGGCTTGGGGGGCTGTTGAAGGCGTGCTCTAGCTGCCTCAATCGCAGCAATGAGGCTAAACCAGGATCGAGGTTCGAGATGTGCGTCCCTCTTCGTTACAACTTGGTTAGAGGTCAGAACCTCTGCATCGAAGCCCATGTTCGTCTGGGTGGTAAGCACAGCCGCATTGTCCAAGTACTGGCCGAATATCGTGAGCGAAAGCTGGATGTCGGTTTTAATGTAGGGGCTCAGGGCCACTCGTCCAGGTTGCTTCAATGTTGGGTAGGTCACCTGTGCTGAAGGCTGCCAGTTGCGCGGGTTGGATGCCGTCTTCCCTTTGACGTCGATGTCTGTTCCGGCGTTGGACAAGGTCATAACAGCACCAGCTTGGACATCAATAGCCTGTGCGGTGTCATAGGTCAAGCCCATTCCGTACAGGAACCTCGGGGAGATTGTGAAGACACTGGGTGCTGTCAGACTGTCCAGCTTGAATGACGATATAGCGCGGTCAAATGAGCCAGCTCCTGCCGAAGTGACACGGATGTTGAACAGCATTGCTGCCACTGAAGACTGTGTTGCCGTGAACGCTGCTGACATCACAAAGTTTGCGGGGTAATTCATCTGGCTGCGGTGGGTGGTTAGCTCTGATACTTCCGGTTGGCGTGTCCCAGGGTACTAAGGAATATATACTCACCTCGGAATGATTTTCACATTGCCTTCAACCTTGAGGCTAGAGACTTTAATGTAGCAGTTCACACAAAGCACGGTCGCCTTTGCATCGCCGAAGATGCGGCCCTGGGTGAGAGAAACTTCCATCTTGAACTCTTGTGTGGTCTTCCCCTCCAATGTATTTATGGTGACCTGTGGGGGCGATGGGCAACTTCCCATGAGACACTTGATCGCATCGTATGCGTCTTTGCCTGCAGAGATTAAACCACAAGCTTCGCAGATTTCCCCAACGAGATCATTGCCCATGATATCGAAGAAGGTATCCCAACCGTCCCTCTTCACCAATGTACGCCGTTGCTTCATCGCAGTGACATCACTGGGGGATACAGCGGCACGGGGGTTTGGTGCCGAGACAGAACGAGCGGGTGTGACTTGTCTCTTACTTCCCGCTCCTGGATTGGAAGTCACCGTTACTGGCGGTGCCGAATCGTAGACGGAGTCATCTGTTCCTGCATAGTTTGAGGTGACAAGCTGAACAGGAGAGTCCGGAGTGACGTTGGAGTCGGCCTCCTCTCCGAGGGCGTTCGTGGCGTCGGTCGTAAGAGTCTCGGGAGGGTCAAGATGATCTGCTTCCAATGCAGCCTGAAGGGCAGCTTGATATTGCGGGTCCTCGTTATACGCCTCAGGACCAAGGGGTTGTACCGGTAGCACTGCGGCGTTTCCCTTCGTGATGGGCACGTTGATGGTACCATCGGGCCCTGCTGGGGGGAGACCGGCGGAGAGTTCCTTCAATACAGCCTGTGCAGATGGGCTCAGAGAGAAGGTGCCCGTTGAAGATGCGCTAGTATCGGAGGCCGATGTGGTAGTGCTGGAGTCCGATGTGGTAGTGCTGGAGTCCGATGTGGTAGTGCTGGAGCCAGATGCGGTTGTGCTGGAGCCAGATGCGGTTGTGCTCGTGTATGTCATGGTTGTCCACGAAGGAGTGATCGTGGATATGAAGGTTGAAGAAGTCAGACTCCCTCGAGTGTTTGTATAGTAAGACGTGACACCTGTGGTGTAGGTGGTCGATTGGATTCCATTTGTTTCCGTCACAACCTGACCATAGCTGATGTCGAGCTCGTCGACAACGTCCTTGAGTGTAGATTTTGAGACGGGGAACGTCACGATTTGCCCTGCGGCGCGTGCCCTGATAGGAGCGAGGGTAGTGACGGGAGAGGGAGCTCGCAAGACGTAAACGCCGCGCTCATCCGCAGGATTGCAACCGCCAAATAATGTGAAAAGTACTGTTCCAACAGGCCAAATCCGTGCAACGCCTGCTGCAGTGTCCGTCGTAAATTCAACGGTGACGCTTGTTTCTGAGCACGTAACCTGGCCGACGGCAGCAATATTTTCCAGCAAGATACCCCTACTCCCGGATGAGAGCGACGCCTTGATCAACATAGAATATGTTCCAGGTTCGTCCTCTCTATAGAAGAGCGACAAAGGGCTCGTAGGAACCAGATTCACGAGGCTCATTCGATCGACGGACAGATCTCTCCGTGGGTTGAGGATGCGATTAACAGGGGCACTGGGAGAGGGCGAGGCTGACGATTGGGTAGTAGACGATTGGGTTGTAGACGATTGGGTTGTAGACGATTGGGTTGTAGGCGAGTGGGTTGTAGACGATTGGGTTGTAGACGTGTGGGTTGTACTGGACCTAATACTGCTGGAGCTGCGAGTCCCTGAGCACTTACCGAATCCCGGCTGGCATCCGCTGTTACAGTGATCCTTGGTATCGCCGCACCAGTTGTGGGAGGAGCAGCAGCTTCCCCAGGAGGATCCGTGGCAGGTCTGTCCCCCAAACGAGGGCCCACATCGACTATTGTTTGAGATGGGGGCTGAAGGGGCCGAGGGTGCCGAAGTCGCATGAGTGCTGGTAGCAGTGCGGGTAGAAGAGGACTTTGGGACCACTGGAACCAAGCACGAGCCGAATCGAGATTGACATCCAGCAGCACAGTAGGCGGAGGTTTTACCGCAATACCCGTGCTGGGAGCAGCAGTAGCCTGGAGCACAGACGAGCCCATAAGCGTTGGGGCCGCATGTGTCGGTGGATTTGCCTGCTGGTCCCGACAGCGTGGAAGAGGGCTGGGTTGCGGAGGAGGGTGATGCACCCTTGCAACGACCAAAGGCGGGATTGCACCCCTAGGGATTGTCAGTGTTCGTAATCGACTATTCTGCGTAGTCCTTTCAACTCACTTGAGTAGGCAAGCAATAGTCATCACTCGTCCCACACCATCCATACTGGCTACAACACTTGTTGTCCTTGCATCGTTGGTTGCCTGCTGCTGGTCCGCACTGCTCGGGGTCAAAGTGGGCGAAAGCTGCAGAGAAGAGGGCCAGCGTGGGGATCAGAAGTGAGGTCCTCATCGTGACGGCGCGGTCCCAAGGACTCGTTGGCTACAGTCGCCCCAGATGACCACAGGATAGCCAAGTTCGGAGAACGAGGAGATGGCGATGCTGTATTCACTGATTGTGACCGAGGCGCCGATTGATATACAAGCGCCCTCCGGCATCGCCGGTATCCCTCGTCCATGACAGCCAGCCTCATTTCCACAATGTTCGGGGAGACCGTGTCTGCAGTAGCTCTAGGTCGATGTTCTTGCACACAAGTCCGCACGCCTCGAAGAGCTGCTTGACTGTGGCTACCGACGGTGAAGGGAATGTGTGGGGCACAGAAGGGTCCAGGTCGACCTCAGAGTCTTTCCGACTGTTTCGAGAAGGGCGCTAAACACCAATTTTCCAAAACGGATGGCTTCAGCTCGTGGACCCCTGCCATGGCGTTGGATGGTATTCAGAACACTGTTGGTGGTCTTGAAGGGATTGTTACGTTTCTGGGTCGTAGAATAGAAGCGAAGTAGGTGCTTTTGCCAAGTGCCCCAGGGTGTCAGTGGACCTGTATGTATCCGTATTCTGGTGATGATGTATCCTGTCTGTGGATATTGTTGCATCATTGCAGATCAAGCTGCCTTCAGTAGTAGATAGGAAAGATTTGTTAGTGTTCTTCTCCAGGGTATATTGCCGCACGTTTTTGCCCTCTAGGGATCTTTTGTGGGTCAGATGGTTGCGCTGACCTGATGGGTACAGGAACGAGAGCGCGAGGCTGGCTGGTTGCAGGGCTGCACGCATCGTGAGCGAGGTCAGGACCATTATTTTGACAAGGCGAGGCGAGTCGATAAAGGATGAAACTTGACGAAAGTGAAAGGGGACATTTTGATGAGGTTAGTGCGGTGGAGGGCTACGATGAATTCGTTCCGCGGGTGTCCGATTGGGGTTTAGCCTGGCGGGCGACCTAGTACCCGAAATCAATAGCGCCTAGTCAATGACTCCCACCTGCAGGGTCCAACACGTGGAATGTGGCTTTCACTGAATTATGTTAAGCTAGCCCATTACAGTTAGCCCGATAAATACCACTGCTATCTATCTCCACGTCGGCCGATGGCTCCACTTTCAAGCAATGACAAGCAATCGCCAGCGTATTCGAGGGTACCTAGGTAGTGCAGATGTAGAACCTTGGGGAGCTCCTTTTATCAGATCGTCCTCTACTCCCTACATGCCTGTTGGACGTGCAAAAATGTCTCTGGAATCGCCCAGACATTCCCAGTGCTTCCAGGTCAAAGGCTGCTGTGTTGGATTTCTGTCCCTTAGATATGGCCTACACCACTATTAATGTAGCTATTTCGGCCTGGGCCGAAACCGGTCGAATATCCTCCTCCCACTCTACCAGTCCGATCCTCTCGAACTTGCCGTTCCCCAGCTTCCGGAAGACCAGCGCATGCATTCCAAACCCATCATCGCCGTATATCAGCACGTCTCCACCCTCAACGCAGAAAACTTCGCTCCCACATTCAATGTGGCCGTTGCCTGGTTCTCCAATATCATAATCGACGTAAAGTTTGCCAGGCTTCGCTCCCTCTCTGCTTAGCGTGTACTTGGTTCGCGCCCCGTTATCAGAGTTTGACTGCAGCGTCGCAGTGAATGTTGGCCCTTGAAGTGTCATGGACGCGGACTTCAGGTCCAGTGTATCGTCCTCATGAAGGGGCTCGCAATAAGCTTCAAGCAGGCGGCTCCGCTCACTGACCTCGAGATCAATCCAGGGGTCTCCGAAATAATAGACACCTGCGCCAACTGAACACCACGACCATGTGGGCGCAACCCATGGACTGGATCTAGACATACTAGCCGAACGGGAAGATGCTCTCCACATCATGTTATCCAAGAAGGTGTCTCTCCAAAGGCCAGCAAGATAGTCGCCTCTCCGACCAAGGTGACGAAACTGTTTCGCCATTCCAGAAAGGGCCGGTAGCCTGTCGCTTCGGCGTGTGAGCTGATAATAGGAATATGCTTCCACTACCGAATTCCACGGAAAGCCTTTCCATTCTTCCCTGATCCTGAAGCACTTCTCTTGCTCGTTCCACACAAGAGAGCGCCAAAACGATTTCTTCGCAAACCGATCGTGGACCTTTTCCCCCGCTCCCCTCGCACTCGCAATATCCTGCCCTGAGCACATGCAGACCGTTTCTGAATTGCATTCCCAAATCAGCTCGGTAGGCGAGAAGTGCAGGTATCTCGGGGAAAGCAGTCGCTCTTGATACGCCCAAGCCCTACTAAGCAGCGGGAACAGTTCCAATCTATGTTCGGGCATTTTTCGCACAAATATCTGCTCCGTGACCCCTACGGCCTGGAGGCCTTCTACCAAGACACCAGTCTCACTTGGAACCGACCTATGGAACAATTTACCCTCATTGTTTTCCGCTACGCTTGCGGCGATGGTTAACTTCGCTTTCCCGTATATGCTTGCCATCTTCCCCGACTCAATTCTCCAATCACCATCGCTACCTTGTACAATGCACAACGAGTCAATCCAAAGATACTCGACTCCAAGCTCGTGTGTGAACTCAAGGGCTTGACGGAATACATTCGGCAATTCGTCCCACGGAATCCCATTCTTTCGCTGATTTACATTCTTGCTCGTCGTCTTCCATGGTGTAGGTCCCGTCCCCCAGCGATGCGACAAGCAAAAGTACTCCACTTCTTGCTGGGGCTCGACCAAGTTCACATGGTATGTATCCATGACTTTTCGAATACGCACAAGCCGAGTGGGGCGCAACGTGTCGTACAACAGTGGTTGACAAGCCGGCTGGTGGTTCTTCAAGCAGTCGTCGATCCATGATTTCGTTTGTTCGATACTCGCACGAGATCCCGTCGAGGAGGGGATTTCGAAGCGTATAGGTATTCTTCTGCGCAGGAACTTGGTTATGGCGTCGACTTCGCTTCCTCCGCCGGCCTCCCAAGCACCTCCCGCCATCCGAAATACGCTCAGCTCGATCCCCGTCGTCTTTTCACTTCCCACCCATTCGTATGTCACATCTCGACGGGCGGAACTGCCACCCTCTCCCCCAAACGGTTCCCACACTCGTATCTTGTCATCTTCGGTTCGAGCAATGGCACCTATGGTGGGATCATTGGCGAATACCGCATTTACGGAGTTCCAGATGATAGCGCAATATGGGCAATGCTGTGCCCAAACGGCGATATCGCGGACAGTCCACAATCTGTCAGGGAACAAATCTTCACGCTCGGAATTCCGCGTGCATTCGGCGCAAAGACTATTATATGCCATAATGGATGTGTATGCAAATTCCGGTGAGTCTGATCATAGACGCAAAAGACGTGGGGCACGCGAGGATTGAGTCTGGGAGTGCAAGGTTTAAGTAGCAGCTCAGCTCAGCCCAGCTGAACTACGCCACAACGGATGGGCACTTGCCGAAACTCCAGCAAATTAGGTCTTTGCGCCGAAGCATGCCTGCTGGTCTCAGGAATATTATTTTTGTTCTCGCTGCACGGCGGACTGGGAAATAAAATGTTTGAAGTGTATCGTCATTCATATGCATGGAACGCCTGTTACTGTATTGCGTTCGAAGAAATCCACCACCCACAAATACATGCTCAGGCCTAGAATCCCCAGACACGAGTTTCGAATATTTGAGCTTGTTGCGTCCTCTGTGCAACATGCAGTTCTTGCAAAGCGCACGAAGCAGCAACGACCTTGAAGCTCTGGAATTCTTCATCGACGCGTCCGACCCCAATCCTGTCCATGTCCTTCATCGTGCCGACTTGGAGGCACGCGATGCTCAGAAGGAGAGCATCAATATTGTCCCCTTGTGGTTGCACAACTTCATCATCCAGGTAGTCCTCGTTGGCCGCGTTCCCGACACCCCTCTTACGAATCATGCTCTCAGCCCAGTGTGAAATGCTGTCGAATTCGTCCTTGAGCTTGATTGATCTGTCTCTTTGTCGCCTTGTCTGAGCGCCGGATTTATTGAAAATAGCTCCAGTAAAGACCTCAAGCTCAGTGATGCGCATAGCTGCATGATCTGAAAACTCGATAGTGGCATTCCACATTGCGTCCTCATAGGCGTGGCGAATGCCCCATGCTTCGCTCTTCGCCTTGGCCCACTCCGGACCCTGGAAGTAACTTGGATCGCATTCGTATTTGATATGTTCAAGGAGGCGCAGCCAAATGCCGGCTGGATGGCCCACAGATATTTTGATGTTCTCATACCAGATTTTGCGCTCGTCGATGGCCCGGTAAAGAAAGCCATTGACTTTCTCCGAATAATAGTACTTATAATTGGGTCCCGCAGCATCATCGTCATCCTGTTCGTTATCAGATGCATGTCTCATCAGTTCATCGAGTTCTATCTCTGTTCTGTTTACGATATGGGCCGGTGGCGCTGGGGCCAGACTGTTGTCTTATTAGAGCCTGCTATCGACATAAGAGGGGCCTACTCACAAATCTGGCCGGTATTTGTTAGACTTAATCTTCCTCAGCAGGTTCATGTCAACGGGGATTCCAGTTTTCGAATAATCGACGCCCGTAGAGTGCATTTTGGCCAGTAGTTGGCAATCTATCTCACATATTAGCGCAGAACATATAAGGAACCCATCCGCCATACCTGGGTCTACAGTGCCATCAGGCCTTTGGTCAGCCAAAATCATATGTTTGACGGCTATGAGTCCCAGCTGGTCCGTCGCCATAAAGTGAATGAAGAAGTCACTCATATCTTCCCGGGTAACTGTCCTCCCAATGTCTAGTGGTGCCACACGAGGGTAATCTGCGGGCGGCCATACCCGAGTGCATTGGCTCACGGCGGTGGGGTCCCAGATAATATTGTAAACATCGCCGTCCAGGTCACCTCCGCTCAAACAGCTAGGCAGGTCTCGCGAACCCTTTTGTGAGAAAACGATGCAATTCCTAAGCTCACGAAGGGGATGTCCTGCGGGAGGGACAATGTTTGTTGCTAGTTGAATATCTCCGGGGTGCAGAGCAGGTGATCGTGTGACAATCATTTTGGTATGGTTCAGGTTCGCAGAGCTCCCATGAATAAAGTAGCTGTTGTCAAAGGTGATGTAGATCTGGCCTTCACTTAGGAATTCCGTCTCATCCATGATGCCGAACAGAGTAACCCCGTTGGGAATTGGTATCCTCGCTTTGTATTTGAGTAGCCGAAGTTCCTGAAGCACAGCCGCTTCAACAATGGATGAGAGAAAGGGGTCTTTTCTGTAATCAATTCCAATTTCATTCAGCCATCTGATGAGTTGTGGCAATCGCACACGGGATCCAATATGGTGATGCTTGAGAAAGCCGATTGTGTTGGCAATGTGTGCAGTTGTGAACTGGAGATAACGCATCGCGTCCGCTTGCTTGTCGAGAAACCATGCTGAGGATACGCCCATGTCCTCCAGGATCTTAATCATCTGCATTTATTTAGCCAAAGTTCACCTAGCAAGTATGCGTTTGTTGAATCCGGAAGTTAAGTTTGACCTAAATCTCGTTTTCAAAGAGGAGGCGAACGAAGAACATACCTGTCGGTTGAGAACCATACGGATTGGTTTGTTGGCCATGTCGCAGATTTCCAAGTTCGCAGTGTCGGTGCTTTTGAACTTCCGCATGGAAGGGCGAATACACATCATCTTCGCGGGGGGCAACCTCGCATCAAGCGCCAGCATCCCCTTCGCGCCACCCCAGCGGATCTGAAAACAGGTCGGGCCATCCTGAAGCTTGCGCCGCGGTAAGACGCTGTGAATGGCCTCCATGAATGCCATGGATATTGACCCTACACCGTCGCTAAAGACGCGAGAGCCATCTCTGGACTTTACATCTGCGACCTCATAGACCTTGGTCTGATTTGCTGCGAGGGGGATGGCTATGGGTGTCTCCGAGAAGGCTTGTCCTATACGAGCTGCACAGCGCGCAGGGGATTGGATATGGTCGAAATTGCCAAGGTGGGAAATGACAGAGAAGTAGCCCTGGAGCTTGTTTTCATGATAGAATGGTGCCATGAACCAAGCAGAATGATTTCGAAGCGACGAGTGCGAGAATCCGAGGAATCCATACACTCTTCCAGCAACGCTTATTCCCTCGCGAAACACCGTCTTGAATCGGTTGTATACCTCTTCATTCGACAGATTAGAGTTGAACTGCAAATCGGTGCCGTCTTCATCACTGAATTGAACGCGGAGGAAATATTCGGAATGGTCCGGGAATCTCCTAAGGATTCGGTTCTTGGCTTCCAGGTCCGGACCATGCAAAGCAACTGCAGTCGGCGTAATCGTCGCTCTGTGGACTTCAACAAGGTGCTGTCGTCCCTTTGCCTTGGATGTATCAGCTAGTGCACGAACGAACAAAAGCAGCATGGTGCTTACTGTCAGCAATAGCTCTCCATGACCAAGTTGAATGTCTTTTTCATTTTTCAATATGTACGACCAGATCTCTTCCGGGTCGAAAGCTGATGACGGGATCTCTGGGCCGGGGAATGGGATTTGGGAGAATAGCTTCCTCACGGCAGCAGCCGAGATCGGGAAGCCCTAGGCAAAGTCAGATATTGATCACGCGCGAGGATTTCTATCGTCACTTACTTTCCGATGATGCATTTTGTGTCCCCGGGCAAGGTCTTCCAATTTTTTGAGCAGAGATTGTACCACCCACGGCAGAAGAAACCCGTTCTTTACCAAGGCTTCCATCTGGAAGAGCACACTAAACGGAATCACATGGGCTAATCTCCGAACCTCTTGGTTGAAAAGTTTCATTCCAGTGACAAGATTTCTGCGGTGTCCGGCTGGCGAGCCCTCGATGTCGGCGTAGTGAATGGTGAGTATGTCGCGTTCTTTAAGTCTCCTCACCATTTCATGGAACTCCGTGGATCCGACGCGCAACTGATAGGCTAATGCGAGTCCGAGGATTTCTCTATGATGGCCCCGGTTATCAAGATATGCGTCCCCAAGAGACACAAGTCTTCGCTTCGGGTTCGGTTGCGTTTGCTCCTTTGATTGGAGGCCAATCGTTAGAGCCACCATGGCCGCGGTTATATCCGAGTCTTTGGTGTGATAAAATCTCGGGGCTTCCCAAAGCGTGAAAGTGAGTGCCGGAGGTCGGGTTGAGATACTCAAGGCTTCGATGATGCGATACGGTATTTCCAGTCTGTATTTTCCGGAGGGGATTTCAGGGTCCGATCCACACGCAAACTCAATAACGACAGCTCGTTTTGCAAACTTCGCATAACCTCCTCGGGCAAGCCAGGGTAGCTGGGATTGGTAAAAGAGCTGGGAGCCCTCGTAGTCATGATAGCCACATGACAAGATCTCGGTCTGGAAAATGATTTTCGGATCGGGTGGACCCGGTGGCAGGCTTTCACAAAGTTAGTCCACTCAAGTATACCGGAAGACGGTATGATTTAGGGATACTCACGTCTTGGCCGACTCTCGCTCCTTCGCCGACTTCAGCAGACTTTTGAGAAGGAATTCGTCAGGTGGTCCTCTGTTGCTGAGTTTACAATCGATAGGCCGGCCGAAAATCGTGAGTTTCGATTGAGAACCATACACTTTGAGAAACCACTCCCCCTGATCTCGATGAAGGAATGTGATCGTGCCGAAGGTCTTTTTCTTCACCTTATGGCACGCCCAATCCTTGATCCCCGCGGACGTCGTATATGGCCCCAGCTGAGTCTGCAGGGCTCTATCAGTGAGATGAGCAGGAAGGTTGCGTAAGAACACCTCCATGATCCCCAAGAGATTTGAAATGGAATCAGAGATAGGTAAACATGGAAGATGTCGTCACCAAAGAGCTGGCGAAGTATTCTGGTGTTTGCGGTGAAGGAGGCTGCGCTTGCCTCTCCCGACCTGAGGTCCTCTATCTGGGGTAACACGGTTGGGAAAACACTCTATACCGCATTTGGATGTCAGGGATGACGAATACTGAGGGTGTGATCAAATCTACGCGGGCTGCCCCATCCCGATTGTGCTTGCTTGCGTTTGCAATAACTGTTTGACTGCAATGGTGCAAGTTAGACAAATTACTAACAGAGGCAGTACGACGGCGTAAAGATAGCCTGAGCCATAGTTGTCCATCTTTGAGGGGTTCCCACTATTTATCCACCACCCGGGCAAAACCTGAACCCCGTCCTATCGTAGAAGCACGATGGTGACGGGAGTGAGCACCCATTCTTCCACACGATATCAAAAGAATACACAACACCTGTGACAACCACTGCTATGGTACTCGAAGGCGAATTCTCATCCTTCTCCACAAAGAATTCGGATTTGATGGCCAGATTCTCGGAAGTGCCGCGATAATCGTCTGTCCGACACAAGCTCGGATGGGCTTCCGTATTCTCCATGCTTTTGGAGAATCCCGCAACTGGGGGTTCTGATCGAATTATTTTCGCAGGTGAGAACTTTTGCTGTACCAATTGCTATCAGTTGAATTCCCTAATGAACAACGGAGCTGTGAAGGGAACTGCCCGCTTACCGGCCGCTGATCATTTGTCCAATACAAAGTTGTCTCCACCCTAAGAGAAAGGCCCTCCGACATCATCAGGCTGCCTTGGATTTTCCCACTGGGTAACATCATCTCCACATTTTTGCCCTCATGAGCGAAGTTGGTCCAGCTAAAACAGGAATGCAACGTCTCCCCTGCGGTAGTAGAAGAGCTATTCCCAGAGTACGTGATATTAAGGACAGTCAAGTCTTCGTTGAAGGTCGCATTAATGGCGAAGGGGCAACCGCTTTTTGACACTACGGTATCCCATACGTCAATTTTCGACGGCTTTTCAGCGAATACACGCAGTAAAGGAGTCCCGAGGAGGAGAGTTGCGTGCAGAGCAAACCCCAAATGCATGTTGAGCGGATTCTACTAGTAGCGTTCGCCGTGATTTTGGAGCACAAAGATGCATGCAGGCACTGACTACGTTACGGTCAGGAAATGCAGCTGCTTTATCTCTTCTTCGTGGACAGCGGGATGCGTAGGATAAAGGAAATGCAGGCCTGTTGCGTTGCGGCCGTAGGATAATCACGGGTGTTGGTAAGGGAAATTTTTATATTTATTAGATTGCAGCCTGTCCTCGTGATGCAGTTCTAACTCCATTTTTGGTGTCCCTTGTCGGTGCATCTTTCACGGCAGAAATGCTGAGGACCGAAAGGCCAAAGCGGAAGGACACCAGGGGCAAGTTCAACATGCACAGGGGGTAGTTACACAATGCTGTGGCTTGTGGTTCATGAAAGATAGCAAAATATGAAAACAACGACGAATGTCATTAACCGCTGAAGCAAAAGTATCCAGAGCAGCAGCTGCATATTTGCAAAGGATCACCCAACAGCACATGTGCATTATAGCCCCCGATCCGCCTTCCGGAGACTAACCTGTCCAGACCTGTGGTCCAGGTGGAACATAGTCCAGTAATCGTAAATCTTCCTCCTTGACCCATCCTCCGTTCTCAAATTGATTAACTGGGATCCAGATGCCTCAATGAATTGATTAGAAACGTTTCGCAAACGGAGGGAAATGGCTTACCCGGGTCGTCATATTTGTATGTCCCAGGGAATCTCGCAAAGCCAGAAGGATTCCCTCCCCCTGGGCCCATGATATTGACCTGTGCGCAGTTGATATACCACTGTGTTTGGCCGTATATTTGAGCTGGCATAAATTGCTCAATGCGGAGCAGGTATCGACCTGGAGGAGTGGTTGGAGGAATGGTGAAGTTCCACTGTCAAACCGTAAACGTCAACGGAGCGCTCCAATCTAAGTTGGTCGAGATCGACACTTGCCTCGGTCTTGCCCCGTATGTCCCAGTGAAAATTTGTTGTCGGCTTAGACCAAGCAATCTTGAACCAATCTCCATCGCCACGGTAATGCTCTAGGTCATCATTCGGGGCACGGGAAAGATACGCCTGAGCAGGGCCTTGGTGATAGATTCCTCCATTGATCTCTGACCCACTCCAAGAAACTCTAAAACCGACCTCAGAACCTGCAATTACATCTGCAGTCTCTGTTGTTGGTGCTGAATCAAATGCATTTCTGCCGCACGTAATGTTGGCACCGTCCATATCATAATCTGGGATCGTCTTCTGGAACTCGTTGTCGGGGTGCAAAGGATCCGGGTAAACCCTTGCGACGTCCCTATGTATGTTAGTGACGAGTTGACCGGAAAATCATGAGCTCTAATACCGAACGAATTTCCACCTCGGAGACGCTGTTCCATTCACAAGCAATATCCCGAAGTTATCAGTTTGGCCGTCAGCAACAAAAGCCGATATTTTATGTTACACTTACTGTGAGCTTGTGCAGTGTACACAAGTACGCAGCCAACGATAAGACTGTTAGCTAACCTCATAGTGTCCCGTTGGAAGGCTTGATTGATTCCGCGATCGCTTCTAGAAGGAATCAATAATGAAGACGAGGTATGCAGTCAACTATATGTTTGTGGAGCTCAAGCGCCACTCAGCACATGATGTCTCGAAGGATTGCGCACTGCTTGAGTATATACATTATGTAACATGGTTTGCACGTGTTTCAGATTAAATCAAATGGGCTTGGATCTCCCATTGCGAGGATAGCCTATCCACGTCGTGGTCACCCTAATTAACCTACCTACAATATATGCGATGTTACCCAAACTTATTCGGATCGTAATCTGCTTTCTGCCGTTACGGCCGAAGCGGTAGTTCTAATCGTCTCTTGGTCCTCATTCGTCCAACGGCCGTACAGAGTCACGATTCAATAGCGCGGTGCAGGAAGTGCATGATTGAAGACCCAGGAAACAAAAGGACAGAAGTTACACAAGCCGGGGAAAGGGTTTCCAGTCCTAAACTAGGCCATCTGGCCTGTTTGTAGCTTCCGAATATTCTTACTTGTAAGATGGAGAAGGCTGTAGGGGATCACAACATACTATAATGTTTGCACGATGCTTCCCTTTGCTGTTTAGATTTCGGTTGGTTCGCATAAGTCCGGTCTCAAATTGCGAGGAAAAACCGACCAACACATGTATGACGCTGGCAAACCACGAATTGGCCGTTCCGATTGCATCAGCCTCATCGCAAGTTTTCTGTAGAAATTAAGTGCAGGTAAATTTTCTGGTAATGTAACTGTGGAAGGTTAACAGTCACACCCCACCCTCCATAATGATGGTGATGGTATCTGGCAGTGGTTCATCAACCACAAAAGGGAATGCGCCTTCACAATGGTTATTATCACAGCCGCTATGACCCGCCCCAAGAGACATTAAGATATGGTGCCCTCTATAGGAGACTTTCATCACTGGTGCCAGAGTTCAGGGTGGACGTCCTTGCTGCATGGACTTCTTGAAAATGGCCGGACTCAAAGAAAGTTGCTCGCACAGGAAGAAGAGATATCAAGTTAGCGAGGTGTTAGTCGGTCATTCAAATGCTTTTGAGACAATATGTCCGCTTCAAAGACTTGAGAAAGTTCGATTCTCTTAGCTGTAGGAACAAGGTGTGCCGATAAGCTAGTACACTACTCGAGATGATGGGCTCAAAAATTTTGAGTAAAGGCGAATTCATCTTGCTAGTTTGTATTATCTTCCAAACCATTTGCAACAGTCGTCTCCCGGTTCCAACTTCGGTGAGTTGCAAAAACCGGGCGAGCCAGTGGATGCACCAAAGGAACATGAAGACCAAGCCGCGGAACAGCGGTAAAAGTATAGTCCACGCAAGATACATTACAATATTCCAGGGTGTATTAACATAAAGAAGCATTTCGATTCAATTCTCACTTTTCAAGTTCGGGCGATCTGGATACCATTCGCATTCGTGAAAAGTAGTGTAGAATCAAGTGACCTCAGTCACCTGACACACAGTGGCGCGTCTCCTCAGTGAGAGTCCCAGAGACCATGGGTTGATGACATCATTCGATGCGTTTTACAAGGATATCAACAAGCTGAATGTGAAAAAGTAGATTCCCGCAAAATATAGGTGAGGCGTCATCCTTCCAATAGTACTTATGAAACCTACTCATAAAATCTCAGACCCTGCTGAGCTCTGACTCATAGTATACCGTGAGAGTGCAAAGAGATAGCGTGGTTATCCTCTCGAATCGGACTGAAGCCGTAACGCTCAAGTGTCCAATCAAATGCTTCGCAAATGTTGCCGGATTCGTTGCCCTCCTGCTTCACGCGCCATATCGCTCCCGTTTTGTTTTAGAAACCTTCATGGCTATACACAATATGCACAATGTTAACTTCTTTGTAATATCACATTCCAGTCCTGTCCAATGCGGCCTCACAGAGAAGTGCTTTCTGCTGTGAGAACATTGTGTAAACACAATACTTGAAAAGATGCAGGTCACAAAACAGGCAGCTGTAGATGCAATGCTCACTTATATGAGCACATTATGTCATACATTGTGGATCCTAGCCAGTTGAACTGGTTGTTTATCGTCACTT
The DNA here is from genome assembly GCA_019022765.1 of Westerdykella sp. P71. Taxonomy (NCBI): domain Eukaryota; kingdom Fungi; phylum Ascomycota; class Dothideomycetes; order Pleosporales; family Sporormiaceae; genus Westerdykella; species Westerdykella sp. P71. The sequence goes on from JAFHBW010000099.1 coordinate 23,022, forward strand.
CTGCTTAATGTGATGTTAGATGTCTACTGTCGGACTTGAAAAGAAATGGGATCATACTGTCGAGCACCGAAATGTTAGCAGCCACATGACTGAGGACTCGGACTCGGCGTGGACGCGGTCCGCGGACCTGTAGAAAGATTCTTATCGTGAGCTTGTTTTCTTCCCAGAGGGGGTTTCGCCACCGACGCGGGCGCACTTGAGGAAGGCGCGTACCCGACGCTCACCGATACTTCGAGGGCTTTCACTGGCGTCACAACTTTCACCACTGCCGCCACCCAACTTGTTCAAAAACGCCTGCAAGCGCGGTCGCCCTTGCGTCTACATATAAACCCCGTTCGCCGCGTCAGAGTTTTATTTTCCTCCCAACCCCAACTTACCACCTTTTCAACCCAACCTTTGAGAACTCCAACCACTTGCACACACCTACCTCATCTTTCTTCTCGACCTCAACTCGATTCTTACAATCATGTCTGAGGCTAAGGTTGACGAAGCGCCACCTTGCCCCAACCACTACATCCACAAGTACAAGTTCGAGGAGTTGGCCCTGGCCGAGTCGAAGGGCTCCAATGAGCAACCGTACTTCCGCGCTTCGGTCTTCTTCCACAAGAAGCCTGGTCTGACCGATCAGTTCTTCCATGATCACTGGAAGAGCGTTCACGCCGACCTTGCCATCCAGACAAAGAACGCGGGTCTCCACCTGCTCCGCTATACCCAGGTAAGTTTGAATACCCCTACTCCTATGTGTATGCATCATGCTAACCGAAAATAGTTCCACATGGAGCCGAAGAACCGGGAGGAGATCCGGCCTCTCATTGACGCGAGCAAGGGCACGATGCAGCTTGTCCCATGGGACGCGTGCGCCGAGTTTCTGGCGAAGGATGCCCAGTCATTCATCAACTTCATGAACGAAATCTACAACTCCAACCACCTGATGAGTAAGTACATACCCCGGTTCCCTTCTATTCGAATTATGAGCTAACGTATAACAGGCTGCGGACAGAGGTTCGTCGATCTGCACAAGGGCTACCACATCATGTGTGGCTACGAGAACGTCATCTATGGCGCGGGCATTCCAGGCATTGGCGGCACCGATGGTATCCTTCCTGGCGACTATCGTCTCACCTACGGTGAGGGTGTCGCTCCGATTTCAGTCCCGTCTTCGGTCCCGACTACGGCCCCGACTACGGTCACGCCTACGGTCCCGAATGCTCAAGGGAACGGCGCTTGCTGTGCTCACGATTTTCAAGACAACGCCCGCCCTCTCCGCAATAGCAAGAGCTTCTTCGGCGTGGGCGGGAAGCGTATGAGCGTCACCGAGCACGAAACCGCCTCTCAGGATGGATCTGGACCTCTTCGCCGCAAGAAGAGTATCTTCGACAAGCTCGGGCTTGGAGGGTTGCGCCTTCACTAGATGCGTGCGATACTTTCGCATGGATTGTTAGGGTCAAGTGAAGGGAGCGACGATATGTGTGGAAACAGAATGTTACAGCGACCCGGACGTAATGCGGCGCCGGATAAGGAAGAGTCACTCTGGATATAACTGCAGGATACAGGAGAATCGGGGGATCGTGTTGGTCAGGGCTGGTATGGATGCGGCATATCATGTAGTTACATTTGGTGTACTTCTTTCCTATCCAATATAATCTCCCTTCTAATATGATGACTTCGCGTGTCTGAATTTGATACCACCGTCCCGGAACACTTGTACGGGCTCGTAGAACTAACGGGAGATGTTACTGGGGAGGGTTTGTCATTATGCTGTCGGACTTGACAATGTTGGTGGCGTTAAAGTTTCCTTTGTTCTGTTCGGTGACAGACGCAGGAGAACGCAAAAACGGATAAACATAGGAGACCTCGCTTCGAAGTGGTTTTACCAAGAACTACGAGGTCGAGTCATGACATGTAGTCAGGCCTGGTAGACATGATTAAGTGCATGAACTCGCTTCGAAGTATATGCCAGTATGTTTGTGACGTGCACGTTGGTGGTGGCGAGACTTTGTCCCGACCCAACGATTGGTGAAAGATGTTACCACATGACTTGAGAGACTCACGCCAGGAAAAAAGCATACCCTCTCGGAGCTTGATTTCGCAGAGAATCATCTGATGCTTCCCGGAAAGCGAAATATGTTCGCCTTTGTTCGAATTCTCAATGTGCGGCGATGACAACTCGGCTTGCCCAGCAACTCCATCTGTCGTGAGGCATCATAAATCTGGCGTGGCCGGGTGCGAATTCCTGGAAAATCCCCCAGATCGGCCTTTCCGGAACACTGGCTCAACATTAAACCTATCACTGTAACCCTACATGATTCGTAACTCTGTGGACGAGACTCGTCCACTAGGCAGCAGTCCCAAGCAAGCATACAATGAACATATCTGTTTCCTTAAAGAGCAAGTGCGGAGTATATATCTATGGACCAGCGTCAAAGCATACCCGGTAATCTACTAGCGTAGATGAACTTAGATGAACGGACCAATAGAATAGCGGAACCCGAATCCTTCAGACCATTACTTCCACGATTTGCGCACATAGCCGGTAAGCTATAGGGACCGGAACAAGAGTAAAAATAGTTCTTCAACGTGATTGCATCGAAGACATCTGAGAACCTAGATTTAAAAACCTCTCCATATCCTTGTGTGCGGAGGGAGCATCACAGAGGCGGCACAGCACAAAACACAACCATGCGTTACCTTACGTCCCTCCTTCTCAGCCCGTTTGGACTCGTAATTGCCCTGCCATCTTCCCTTGACACACCGCCCACGCCCGCTGTGGATACCTTCACTTACTCTGGAAGTGGCTGTCCCCAGGGCTCCGTAAGCTTCACTTCCAACATTGAAATCGGCGCAACAGGCAACTATACGATGACATTCGGTCTGGACAGCTTCACCCCGTACTACGGCCCAGGAGTCACCCCTCGAGAACACACAAAGTCGTGCTCGATTGAGGTGGATTTCAGTGTGCCGGAGGGATGGAAGCTTAGAGTGAATGCCGCCGGGACGATCGTGCATGGGTTTGCGAATTTCGACTCCGGGATACAAGCAGCGTTCTTGACGCAATATTTTATTGAACCGGGGAATAGCAGTGCGGCAGTGAGTAGCTGTCAAATAGCGTTTTGTAGTGAGGTACTGACTTGGACAAAGTCAATTGGGAAGTTAACAATCAAAGGTCCGATTAATGATGTGGTGACAAGGGTGGCAGAGGGCACGGACGGAGGATACACAGGCGCATGTGGCATGGGAAAACTTCATGCGGCATATAGACACTCGATTACGACTCCTAGTTCGCAGACTGGACCAGGCTGGGAGACCGACGAGCAACCGTGGATATTGCAGACTAACTTGGAGGTGCTGAGGTGTTGAGAGGATGCTGACGAGGTAGCGGCTGCAAGCCAATCGACTTTCCATGCAAGCCATGTGAAACCGGCATTGGCTCTGTTTTCAAGTTCAAATTGAATGGCTTATTTCTTGTCCTTGGTTTCGTCCTTCTCATCGTCATCATCTTCATCATCATCTGCCTCGTCGTCACTTTCTTCGCCATCATCTTCGTCGTCTTCGGCGTCCGAAACCTCTTCTCCGAGCTCCTTGAGCCGTTTCTGGGATGCATAAGCGACGTCTGATGATGGCAACTGAGCATACACATACCTTATCCCTGGACCTCTTCTCTTCCAGGTCCCCGAGCAGAACGAACAGGTCATCAAGCTCGGTCTGCACAACTGCACGTGCTTCCTCTTTCTCCTTTGCATTGGATTCAGACTTCCGCTGCCTATCCTCAGCATCCTTGGCTTTCCAGTTGAGGTCCTGGTTTTTGGCCTTGAGGTCCTGAATCTCAAGTTTCAAATTATCAACTGTACTCTGGAGCCTCTCTTTCTCCCCTTGAAGTTGCTTGATGTGTTCCTCGCTAGCCTGGACAGCCGTCTGTAAACTACGTAGCTCTTGTTCAAGACTTGCGATTTCTTGTTTCGACTTTCGCTGCTGCTCTTCCAGCGCCCGCACGTTGTCGACGGCCTCTTGCCTGCTGGCATGAGCCGCGCTGAGGCGCTGTTCCACATCCATGCGGGACTTGGTTGCATCGTGCAACTTTTCATCGTATTCCTGCTTCGTTTTGGCAAGGGCCCCGGCCTTTTCTTTCTCTGCCTGCTGCGCCTTGTTGTTCAGAGCGGCAACTTGAAGGTTGTGGCGATTCTCGAGATCGAGGACCGCTTGTTTGTGCTCTCGCTCCAGCCTTTTCATTTCTTTCTCATGGTTGGAGTGTAGATCATCATTGATGCGCTTGATAGTGTTCAGCTGAGTAATCGACGATTCTTGTGTTTTGCGGTGGTCCGCTTGTTCCTGGTTCAGTCTTTGTTCCATACTCAAAAGATCAGACTGTAATTTCTCCAACGCTTGCATCTTTTCGTCGATCTGGCCGCGTAACGAATCAACGAGATCACGGTCAATACCGTCGTGTGTCTGGTGCATTTCCAAACCCGGGTCTCTGTCGATAGCGCGAGACAACCGGCTGAAGTTGTCCTTTAGGAAATCTACGAAGGTCTCGTCGACAAAAACTTGCGGAGGTGAGCTCGAGGTTCCTCTCTCCAAAAAGAGCACTTCGAAATCACGAACAAGCGGATGCTGTCTGAGTTGAGAAATTGCATCTAGGTATTTCTCTCGTCCCAGGTTGTGATTCAAAATTGGCTGCAACTCCCGTCGAGGTACTGGGGAGTCCTTGGTTGAGAATTCATAGATGATGCCAAGCAGAGCGGCGCAAAGTCCTCTCACCACGACATGATCGACTCCTGGCTTGGTCGCGTACTGTACAAGGCTGTGTATACTGCTCGCCTCCCCAAGAAAATCATCAACGGCTGCGGCGTCTTCGAACAGCCACCCGCATAGCAGCATTAAATAGGCGATTGGGATTCGTTCATCTTCCCCTAACTGTAAACTGGAAATCAAGTTGGCTGTGAAGGTTTGGATGCAGGTTACCACCTCTTCTCCCTGATCGGCATCCCCTTCCGCGACAGTCATCAAGCGCCTCTTTGCGTCCAGATCGTCGAAAATGAGATGGAACACGAGGGTAGCCGCGAACCATATCCTGTACGGGTCGCTCGCTGGAGACCCATGAGACCCAGAAATGAGTGTAGTGAGAACGTTGGCTGTTTCGTCCTGACCAGATGTATGCCCGTCGATGGCTCGATTGAGGAAATGAGTGCGTATTTGAAGATGGTTGAAGAAATATGCCTTTATACATTCACATGCCGCAAAGCGAACATCAAATGATTCGTTGGCTCTTGGTTGGATGGCAATGTCGAGCAGTGCCTCAATCACATAGACATTCGTGAGCCCATTTGGCGGGTTGGCGCCGTTCGCAGTGGGCTCAACGATCGGACGAACCTGCAAAGGTGCAAATTCTTCCTGCAGACGGGCATTGCCCCTGATCATATCGGCGCACGTGTTCAATGCCTACATCTGTAAGTCACGATCCCGAAAGCATATACCATACCAGAGACTCACCTCAACTTTGATAGGGACCGCGGTGGAAGGTTCGAATGCCATGTTGAGGATCTGATGAAGGAGACCGTGACTAGCGAATGCATTTTGATTCGCCTTGGCGCTCGTGCTGCCTCTAACAAGGAACATGCGGATGATGGCAAGGAGGCCCCATATGTTCTTCTCGCATTGCGGACTAACCCAGTCATCCTCTTCTCCCTCGCTCACGGGCGGCTTCTTTGCTTTCTTGGCTCCGGGTAAGAGCGCGGCACATCGCGAAACACCACCGGTCTCTCTGAAAGCAGTCTGGTTTGACGCATTGAAGCGAACCAGATTCGCAAGCAATGAGAGGCAATCCTGAACAACAATGCCTCCTTGAGTCAAAGATCCGTCCGCCTCTATCAGGTTGAAAATCTTTTCGAATGCATTCTCGAATACGAACAGCTTTTGTAGCTCGACGGAAGCCTGAGACAAATCATTCAGGAGCACAAGGCCGGCATTCCTCACAGCATCCCGTGGATCATCCAGGATAGCTACAAGTCGAGTTGTGCCGAGAGGAGCTGTGAGAACACACTCCTGAGTTCGCTCGGGTCGCGCGCTGAAGATGGCCTGGATCAGCTGCAGGGAGTATAGGCGGGAGTAGAAGTCAGGGGTCTCGAGGAGGTCGAGCAGGATGGTTATGTTATCTTGTCGCTGATATAAGCTCAGTACAAAGGTGAATGAGTGGTGATCTGATACTGACCTGGGTGAATTCGTCCGCCAACCAAAGCGCAATCTCATCTGAGGCTTCAGGCTACGACGTTGTTAGCGGGCACGGTTGGAGCTGACAATGAAGCGCTCACGCTGTGCTCATTGGGATTGAAAAGCATAAGCAGTGTCTCTAGGACAACTTTGATGGTATCCACGTCCTCGGCATCCTTGATGAGACATGCTATAAGTCCCCGCAGCGATCCTGATGCAACAGACGCCGGATATTCCTTCGCAAAGCTCCGCAAGCCCAATATAGCAGCACGTCTGTCCTCCAAAAGCGTAGCGCTTGCAAGTCGGCTACTGAGAGTACTGATCGTATCCGTGGCTGTCTGTTTGGCTGGGGCCTGAGCCTCCAGTATTCGCATCATCTTGACAGAGGGAGACAAGGGTAATAAGTCACCAAATCATGGCGCAGCGAGGGCGATTGCGAGTGAGCAGGACGTCGGCCGGTAAACTTATTGTGACGTGCACGGCACATGTGGTTTCGCGGTGATTCACAGCATCGGGAGTCGGAGCCGACGATCTATCTGGATAGAGGAATTGGCGAATCCAACAAGAAAAGGTACACGTTGGACGGTGAAGGCTGGCGGAGCTCGAGATTCGGTTGACATAAACCCTGCGCGGAACAACCCTGCTCCGACGCTAATGCGCCCCGGCCTTGGCGCAAGAGTTTCTGGTCGTTCGACTCTTTCAACTCAGACTTTCACCTTTGAAGCGACCACATTCTGACGCCACCTTCTGTCTCATTCGCATTGTTACTCCCCAGGTGCCCATGCGCATGGCATCTACTGGATATACACAGTGCTTCCGAGTGCTCCCCTAATCTTCCCTCGTTCACGACCTTGGCAACGACGCGCTGTCTGTTTGCCATCCGAAGTACAGCGACGTGCGCGAAGTAACCTACCGGCAAAAATTTGTCTCCTAGCAAGGAAACAGCAGCTTGGAAAGCATCTTCAACTTGTAATCCTCACTGTCTCTGATTTACTTGCCCTCACTCGTCGCATACCGCCTTCCCATCATCCGTACCCCGTACCCCGAGCGTACGTAAACCGCGTTGGTCCGACCACACAGCCTATGAAATAAACACTCGTCGTCCTTCGCTGCCATTCTCCGTGAATAAACCGCGACCATGGGTGTCCCGGCTATGTTTCGCTGGCTTAGCCAGAAGTACCCTAAGATTATATCCACAGTCGCAGAGGATGTTTCCAAAGAAATCAACGGCGAGAAGGTGCCTGTTGATCGCACAAAGCCCAATCCTAACGGTGTGGAATTCGACAACTTGTATTTGGACATGAACGGCATTGTCCATCCTTGTTCGCATCCGGAAGATAAGCCAGCTCCCAAAACCGAGGCTGACATGATGGCCGCCATCTTTGAGTATACAGACCGCGTGGTTGGCATGGTGCGCCCGCGTAAGCTCTTGTACCTCGCCGTTGATGGGGTTGCACCTCGTGCGAAAATGAACCAACAGCGCTCACGCCGATTCCGTTCCGCCAAAGAAGCCAAGGAGAAAGACGAGGATCAAGCCGAGTTCCTGAAACTAATGAACTCTCAGAAGGCCAACAGGGGCGAGGAAATCACCTCCTTAGACGAGGTCGTAGCGAAGACTTGGGACTCGAACGTCATCACCCCCGGTACGCCATTCATGCACCTGCTCGCCGAGAGCCTTCAATACTGGTGTGCGTACAAATTTACCACAGATCCATCATGGCGAGATATGAAAGTGATCATCTCCGATGCATCTGTCCCTGGAGAAGGCGAGCACAAGATTATGAATTTCATCCGATCACAGCGCGCCATGCCTACTCATGATCCTAATACACGCCATGTGATTTACGGTCTCGATGCTGATCTTATCATGCTGGGATTGGCCACGCATGAGCCCCATTTTAGAGTCTTGCGAGAGGACGTCTTTTACGATTCCGGCAAGGATAAGACTTGCACGCGCTGTGGGCGTAAGGGTCATATCCAAGCCAACTGCTCCTTTCCCGATACCGGCGCCAAACTCACAGAAGAGGAAGCCCAAGCGGAATGGAATGCAGCGGAACACCCGCCAAAGCCATTCATCTGGCTCCATGTCAACGTGTTGCGTGAGTACTTGGCAGTTGAGATGGACGCCCCCCGGCGCACTTTCAAATATGATCTTGAGCGCGCTCTAGATGACTGGGTGTTCATGTGTTTCTTCGTAGGGAACGATTTTCTTCCCCATCTCCCCAGTCTTGAGATTCGCGACCAAGGTATTGACACGCTTATTGGCATTTGGCGTGACCTGGTCCCTGAGATGACAGACTATGTTACGAACGACGGTTACCCGGACATGAAGCGGGTGCAACAGATATTGAAAGCCCTTGCTGGTAAGGAAGCTGATATCTTCCGGAAGCGAAAGGAAGTCTCGGATCGCCAGGCCGCCAACAGAGCCCGGCGCGAAGCTCAACGGAATGGTGGAGGTCGGGGAGGTCGCGATAACAACGGGCCTCCTTTCAAGCGCGTGAGGGAAAACACGGATACCTATATCAATGCGGGCGTGGCTTTCTTCGCCCCGCAGGACGCCCAGTCCAACGAAGTCCGCAACTTACATCAAAGCATGATAGCGAATCGAAGCGAGTCAAACAAGTCGGCTGCCGCTAAGTTGAAGGAGCTCATGAAAGCGAAGGCTGAAGGCGGTGATGCTGAGCCGCCACAAGAGAAAGAAACCTCTTCGAATCCAGCTCCACACAAATTGTTGGGTAAACGCAAATCCGAGCTTATTGAAGAGTCGGACACCGCGACGCCCGATCAGAGCACGCCAGGCACCCCGGGTACTCCCGCTACGCCAGCTGCGAAGGACAACGAGCCACAGGAGGATACCGTCAAGCTCTGGGAGCCAGGCTATGAAGAGCGATACTATGCGCAGAAGTTCAATGTGGCGCCTGACGATATTGAGTTTCGGCACAAGGTCGCTCGAGAGTATGCCAAAGGCCTTTGTTGGGTGCTGGCATACTATATGCAAGGATGTCCGTCGTGGACCTGGTATTATCCGTACCACTATGCTCCCTTTGCTGCTGATTTCGAGGGTATCGAAGATCTTGACCCTCGCGACTTTTCACTAGGCAAACCATTCAAGCCTTATGAGCAGCTCATGGGAGTCCTTCCGGCTGCCTCAAATCACGCGATACCAGAACCTTTCCGCATCCTCATGTCCGATCCCAACTCTCCTATCGTGGACTTCTACCCGGAGGACTTCCCAATTGATCTTAACGGCAAGAAGTTCGCGTGGCAAGGTGTTGCCATCCTGCCCTTTATCGATGAAAGCCGTCTCCTGGCCGCTATGAAGGAGAAATACCCGGAACTTTCCGAGGACGAGCATAGACGTAATGAAACTGGGAAGGAGACGCTCATGTTCTCCCAGGAACATGCGTTATTCGACATTGTCAACACTGTCATCTACCGCCAGAAGGGGGCGAAGAAGCTGGAGATGGACCCCAAGAAGAGTGGTCATCTCCATGGACACATTGAAATTCACGACGAGTTTGTCGTGGACAGCTCGTTGGTACCGCCATTCGACACTAGTAGCACGGATTTGAGGGAAGAAGAGCTGCAGGACCGCTCTGTGAGGTAAGTTATCGCTGCAAGCTCTCCCACTTGAATGTCAGCTGACCGTCTTAGGATGTACTACGAGATGCCTCGGTTGGCCTCCAAAGCTGCACACAAGTCTAAACTCCTGGATGGTGTTCGCTTATCGCCGCCGGCGCTCACCGAGCAGGACAAATCCTTCATCCGGAGCGGACGAGGCCGTGGGGGTGGTCGTGGGGGCTATAACGGCAACGGACGGGGCGGTCCTGGAGGACGAGGCGGATTCGAAAGTGGGCGTGGCGGCTACGGGGGAGGTCGTGGTTTCAATGGACCTGCACCGTTTGTACCGTCAGGCTTTCCTCCAGGCGTCACGCCTCCAGTTGGCTTCCCTCCACCAGGCTTTCCTCCGCCAGGCTTTCCCCCGCCGTTCCCCATCCCGGGTGATCGAGGCTTCCCTGTGCCACCACCGGGTTGGGTTCCACCGCCACCCCCAGGTTGGAACAGCACACAGCAACAACAGAACTTTGGCCAGCAGCGACCAAGTTGGTTCCACCAGCAGGGTCCTCCACCACCTCAGGGCGGGTACAGCGCCCCTCCAGAGCCTTCAAATTACCGCCCAACCCAGCAAGGATCTGATCGCGGACCGCAACGCAGTGATAATACCAGGTACGCGAACAACTATCGTGGCAATGACCGCAATTATGGTCGCGACCGAGGGTATAACCGCTTCTAATGGTAAGGCTCCATCACCATACGGTGCTTCCTTGGGTTTCAATGTCTGCAAGGCGAACGATTAGCCCTCTTTCACGATATATTTCGAAGTTGACTGTCTCACGCATCAAAGCTATCTATGTCCAGGCTTCCAGATTCTTGAGATACCCGGTTCCACTCTTCGTAACAATTACCGTGTCTGGCCTTGTTGGGATCAGGGAGACATGAGATATCGGCGCTAAGGCTTTCAGATTTTAGATGTTAACGTCAATCAATCTGCCATGCTTCCGTTCATAAAAGGATTTTTTTTCTCGACAATTCTTTCCACGTACCTTTGCGCCCTTTTTCCAACGAGATTCTCTGAAGACACCCCGTGATCCCTTTGTCCTGGTGTTTGCGACCTAGACTACCGTAGACAGTGACATAGCCGGACATTAGCATGGCTGGGCGACGCAATGCGCCCTAAGACTGAGGGGTTTGTCAGGCACGTCAGGCAAATTCATGCAGGCCTCTCAAATGCCGGTGGATATTCCGCTCGATTTGCCCAATTACAGTTGACCACAACCGACAGGTAGATATTCGCGACTCCGCGTCCGGTACCACACTAGATGACGACTACTTCGGGACCTTCCAGAAAGATAAATCCTCCGCTGCAGCCCGGCAAAGGAGTCGCACACCTATTTGTCTCGGACTATGTCATGCGCCTACAGTGTATATAGCCAGCTCTATATACGGACGCCTCAAGCGGCTAGCTCCATCAACTTGGTGTGGACCGTGCTCAATACACAGCCTCGGAATCTGGGGTTTCCTGACGATTGCAAACCAAACTTTGGCAGCCTCGCTAGCCGGTTTTTCGTGCGCCTTTCTTGCTCCCGTCCCTCCCGCAGTAGCTCCAGGTACGCATGAACGGGCGCTTGCGGGAAATACGTGCGAATAGCAATGCGCCTGGTTATCCTCCCCCTCATTGAAGCTTCTACCCCATGGGGAAGTGGTCCGGGGGTGACAAGAAACGTGCGGCTTGGCCTGGGGGATTTCCGAGTGTCCTCGTGGTTCCGGGGCAGGGGTGGACTACGGGGCTGGGCGCGGGGTGCTACGGTTTGGGGAAGCGTGCGCGGACTTGGACAAGAGTTGGGACCGGACTTGAGAGACTTTGCGGGTGAAGAGCTATACGAGGCGGTGGAGAGGAGAGGGGTACCGTGAAGGCATCGGGCCTGGCCTAGGTGATGGTACGGGGAACATGTGCTATTCGGGTTTGGGGTTGCTGAGGAGGAGAAGTAGGAGAAGGGGACAGAGTATATAAGATGAGAGATGTACCGGTCTTTGAAGAAGCAGCTCGGCCAAGGAAGAGTTGACTTGAGTTCAGTTTTTGGTGTCAGTCTTATTGTGCACACTGAACAGTTCTGAAAAGACTGCTTGGCCTATTATCCACAATGGTGTCAATGTCAAAGTTGTCCTTCGTTGCACTGAGCTGGGTTGCCAGTGTCAGCGCCAGTCCAATTGCTCTTGAAAGCAGAGGTATGTGACAAGCTTGAATTCCTATCTTCTACTCGAACTCTGGCCTATTCGAAATTTTTTCGGTTGCCGCATATATCCACTAGTACCCTCATCATTCATTGGCGCTTAGTCGCCGACCCCCAATTTCTAACTCGCTACATCGGACACTGACATAAGATAGCAATTTCTGGCGCTTTGCTTGACCAGCTCCAATTCTTTTCCCAGTACAGCGCAGCGGCTTACTGCCTGGGAAACAACAACAGCCCCAATACGAAGGTCACCTGCCCTCAGGGTAACTGCGCTCGGGTGGAGGCTGCGAATACGAACACCCTCTCGGAGTTCGAAAAGTGAGTTCCGACTCCTGCATCCCTGATTCCCTGCCTTCGCCTATCATATCTTCCCATGCATTTGGGGCGCTTAAGCCGTGTAACTTCGTACACGGAACGCCTATCTCGTACATTGACCGTATCAATCATGGATATTTGCTAACATTCACCAGCACCCCCAAATCCGACGCAACCGGCTTTGTCGCCACAGACTCCACAAACAACCTCATCGTCATCTCTTTCCGCGGCTCCCGCTCTGTCCGCAACTGGATCACCAACGTGGAATTCCCGGGCCGATCCACCACGATCTGCAGTGACTGTGATGCCTCCACCGGCTTCTGGAACTCGTACCTCGAGGTCCAGCAACGCATTTTGAGTGCAGTCAACACAGCCCGCGCTCAATTCCCTAACTACAAGATCGTATCCACTGGGCACTCCCTCGGTGGAGCATTGGCAACCCTGGCAGCCGCGGATCTGAGGAGCAGGGGAATCAAGGTTGATCTGGTATGTCGTCTCCTCTCCATCTCCCAACAGCGCACTTTTGCTAACACAATCGCAGTACACCTACGGTTCCCCCAGGGTCGGATTCACGTCTCTGGCTAACTATGTCACCTCAACCTCGAATGGCAACTCCTACCGCGTGACCCACAAGAACGACCCCGTTCCGCATCTGCCTCCTGCCCTCCTCGGCTATAGGCATACGTCGCCGGAGTACTACATCACTAGTGGAAACGGAGTTCAGCCCAGTACCAATGACGTGAGTGCGTACACGGGAATCAACAACAAGAACGGAAATGAGGGAGATGATGGCTTGGACATCGCCGCCCATCTCGACTACTTCGGCCATATCAGTGGTTGCAACGGACAAGAGGGCATCGAATGGAAGAGAAGCATGGAGGAGGACATGGATGTTGTGGCAGTGTGATTCACCTGCTCAAATAAAGTAGAAGAGGTATCCTAGTAGAGAGCGCCAAGAGGCCTCACAAACTTGATGAAATAATGATCGTAACGACATAAACCCGTACGCCTACTTTCTCAGTGTTCCCCCTTTACCACATCCTCAGCATCATATCCTTCAGTCCAGGCAGCATGACTTGGCTTAGTACCCAACTTCATCACCGGGCTGTTGATGAAATTGTCCCAATCATGCGTTGAAAATGTTTGAGCCTTTGAAATCTGCACTTCCTCCATTCCGCGCTGTATGGCCGCCCTGTCGTACTCAACCAGTGCCTCTTCCATGGTCTTATCGCCCGCTTTCACAGCCATCAACGCCTCTACGAGGCAATAACTATCGTAGAGAGAATTATTGGCCCCTTGGCCGCGATCTGTCAGTTCCAAGTCGGTTAGAATCGCTCCGTGAGACATATATATAGAGCAAGCAAGAGGAAACTCACGAAAGGTCATTGCATGGGCCGCATCCCCAGCCAACGTAACCCTCCCATGCTCATTCTCCCACGGTACCGTCTTCCAAATCTTCAAGTGATCCTTCCCTACCACCGTGTCTGCTGGTATCCACTCGATGAGGCTCTTGTACGGCTCTGCCCAACCATCCCGCTCCACATGCGCCTTCAACCTCTTCAGTCGATCGCCTTGTTGCGATTCCTCATTGTCATAGTCATCAAGACCTCTAAACGGCCAAGTTGTCAATATTTGAAACGTCCACGTGGTCGGATTATCCTGATCCGGCATGTCTAAAATATTGCTCCGGATGTAATGGCCGGAGGGATGGATTGCAATGTCCACTAGGGGGTGAAGATGCTTCTTCAGATACAGCGCCTGATCGGCTGTATAGCTTGCATTGAAGTTCATCAGCGCGAATGGCAAGGTTTCCGCTGCGGCGAGCTTTGATCCCAGGAGCTGTGTTCGGACTTGCGAATTCGCACCATCGACACCGACGAGGAGGGTGCCTGTCGCGGATGTACCGTCGGAGAAGTAGGCGCGGATGCGCTCGTCCTTCTCATGTTCCAAGAGATCGTATCTGACGAACTTCTTGTTGTAGTGGACGTCCAAACCCTGACTTAAATGCTCACGCAGCCTTCGTATGTTGATTTCCTTTGCCAGGGGGATTGGAAAGGTGAACGTTTTCTCTCTCGTCTGCCCGTTGTGGATTATGATTCGGTCTTCGCCAAGGACCGTACAATCGATATAGGGATCGCATTGAGACGCATTAAGCTGCGATTCGAGGGTCTCCGGGAGTAGCGATAGAAGGTATGGGCGTGCCCAGCCAAGGGTGAAGGCCCAGTGTCGGTGGCGGGAGGCGCTGGGTGCTTTATCGAAGATGGAGAAGGGAATGCCGGCCTGGCAGCGTCAGTTCTCGACTGAAACATTGTAGCACTGTCCGTTGGTCTAGGGTTTAGCTGAGAGCGGTTGTTATATGCCTTTTGGTACGTAAATAGCTCCGCAATACCTTCTGAAGACCGTGGGCGAGTGCAAGACCCGCCGGGCCTGTCAAGGCGAGTTAGCTGCGAAGGTGGAATAGATGACAGATATTGACTAAACTAACCTGCTCCAATGATGAGAACTCTCATGCTTGTTAAGTTATGGGAAAGTTTGCGTCTGTTCAAAAGTGGGGGAAGGGCAGGCTGCGATGATCAATGGCATGTTGCGCTTGCCCTGCATGGGGACCCGACCTCCTGCATGCGGGCACTCGTACCTGACCCAGCCCGAAAATCCCAGTCTACCCTGTGTTGCACTTACACGAACATGTCCAGTCCTCAGTCACTCAGTTGGAGTTGATCACCGTGCTAGGAAGGTAATTCATGATAATTTCATTCCTTTCCACTTTCCGTGCAGTATCCATTCAGTAGCAATAGTCTCTTCAGACCGAAAAACACGATCTAATCAAAGATAAGGACGCAATTTCCCCGCTTTTTTCCACTCAATTATCAGTTCAATCATACACTGCTACTTCGCTGGCCACCCCTAACCTTATGGCCTCCGATTTCATCGCCTGCACTCCACCTCACGCGTTTCCCAGCAGCGAAGCAGCAGGCAGCATCCAGTATGTAGCACACCAGCTCAATCTCCTTGTCATTTCTCGGTGCATAGATGAAGGTCCAACTTGCCGGAGCGATCCAGTCCACTGGAAATCGCAGGCCCCATCCTTTGGTGATCACAAGCCTGGCATCTCGTGGGCTGAGGTATATGTGGAGACTCATGTCCTCAGGGTGTATATGGGCAATTTCGTAGAATATGTCTTTCGCATGGGGGTTGATACTTGGGACGTCTGCCTTCACGTACAAAGCTGATCCAGTGCCGCCCTCGGTGCGAGATGGGTCTGCTACAAACGTATCTGCGAATTGAGTGGCGTAGTCTTGGAATATTTTATGGACGATTGCAAAGGCATTAGGATCGCCCTTTGAGTCCGATTGACGCTGGGGTAAGATCCTGAGTCAAAGTGAGTATATTCGGTACGGAGATTGCATCCTGACTGGGACTAACTCACCAGGGCATGAGTCTTGGTCGTGGAGGAATTCTCCCAATGTTGGAAACTGGAAAAGCGGCGTTAATGTCAGAAAGGCGAATTGTGATGTTTTTTTCGTCGAGATACTGCTCTCCCTCGTCCGGTATAGGCGACACGTCGTCTAGCTGAGGCCCACTACGCCACCAGACATAGAAAGCCCAACGATATATGCGGAGATAGCCACGCAAGGTAGCAGGAGTGCCACCAGTTCCTGTTCTAATGTATCAGCTTTGTTTCCGAATAAAAGCAAGCTCATGCGAGCCTTCGGGTGCTGGACTCGCATGTCCGCAGCGTACTAGCGTAGGTATATAATGGCCCCGGAACTCACCTGCGCAGGTCCATGCCTCAAAATCCTTATACAGAGGCCATATAAACAGCATCGCAGGCACCGAGCAGAACAAGACCCACTTTGAGTACGCCATAAGCGCGGCCCATACTATTGTAACGACTAACATGTGTACCCAGGGCGGCAATGCCATCGCGCCGAGAAACGAAGGACAGCTATGATCGAATCGCTTTGTATGGACTAGGATCTATGGAAATGATTGTAGTGGTGAAGATGCCAGAGGAGACGACGCCGGTTTTGTTGTGTCTTCGCGGCTCGTACCCGAGATTGCAGTCCTTATTGGAATTGGCGGGTTGCAACTGCCTTCTCTGTCTACTGGAACATATGATTTGCGTGCAAATATTTGCTGGAAGAAAGCGCTACCAGAGGTTTGCTCTAGGGCTCCCATTTGACCGCAGCCGGGCACTCTCATACGGTTGTTGTTCGAAAGCAACAGTCACCGCCATCATTGAACCACAATCTTTGCTATCGTCACACGGGTATTATCTTCGCATTTCTATCGAATCGGGTGGAACGTCCGGCTAGCTCCAATTATCTGTCCGTCAGTGTAGTGCAGAATCCCCGCGTTTCCGCCCTAGTCTCATTTGCTCACAAAGCACAGTATCGCTTCACCCGGTCGCTGACGGATCCAAAATGTCATTCGAATTTTCCGATGCATCGAGCAGAGCATGCCTTGACGATTATATCTGGGCGAATCACATCCTGAAGAGCCATGGCGTACTCGATCCTCGAGGCCATCTTTCGTTTCGGTCTCGACATGACTCGACGAGATTCTTTATGGCGTCCGAGCAACAGCCTTCCGCACAATTCTCATTATACCCAGAGCCTTCGCTATACAAGATATCACATGAGGAACTTGATAACCGTTGGAACTGGCATGCCACTCCAGAATGGTACATCCACAGCATGATATATCACCTCTATCCCAATGTGCACGCCATCGTCCATTCTCACTCAACAATAGCAAGTTCGTTTACTTCTACCACCTTTGACCGGGGCCGGATCCCCATCAAACCTGTTCTGAATGAGGCGTGGTTTCTGGGGAAACATCCACCTCCCGTGTTCGAACCATTCAATCTTTTGCACAACGAGGACATTCCCTCGGTAGAACGGTCTGCAGAAATACCCTTCAATATTGCTCAACACATGGCTAGTTTGTTTCTTCCCCCAGAGGACCGAGAGTTTATCGTATCGAATATCAACAGCCTTGAAGTTCCACCCAATTTCCAGTACTGGTGCCATACCGAGGAACTCAAACCTGTCGTGCTTGTGCAAGGGGAGGGGTTCCTATGCATTGGCGAGAGCTTGGAGCACGTCGTCTCCAGGGCCGTGTACACACAAAAGAACTTTGTCGCGTTAAAGGATGCACTTGCTCTCGTCGGAGGAGAACCCTCGAGAGTGAAATTTTTGAGCCAGGAAGAGCTGAAAATTGCCGAGTAGTCTTTGGCGAAGGCAAATCATTCCAGAGCTAGGGAGAACTTTCTGGGTTGGAAGGCTGCAGTGTGTGCATTACCCGATCTATGGGGTCCGTTTTCAGTCGCAGGAGTAGATTTCGTGCTCCGCGTGCAACAGGGGGCAGGGACGGAAAGCAGCGGAGGACCAATTCCTGGCGAAGGAGAAGTGCAAAATTGGATCGAAGGCGTGGAAGAGCCAATCACGGAATCGCCTGATAATGGGTCAGAGATTGTGCCGAAGAATGCGCCAGAGGAGGCAGCAGAGGAGACAGCGCAGCATACAGCAGATCAAGCGGCAGTGGGTCAGTCGAACCCACAGCCTGAGACGGGAAGATCGTCAACGAGTTGGATGACTGCCAGAGAATCCCCACAGAGATGGGAAGAAGAGAGGCCACGTTTACGGACACGGCGACATCCACTGGATCAATGGGTGCCTGCTATGCAAAGTGCGTGGAGGGAACTGCGACTCTTCTCTCCCAACGGTGGTGTTGAAGGCCGTGGACATCTTAGACAGCAAACCGGCCGCGAAATACAGCCAACCAGATCCTCAGTATGCTCTCTTCACTATGCAACAAATCAAAATGATGGGGCGACAGCGGAATCAAGCGACATTATACCGATACCGCTGAATCCGTTTGCCCGCAACGGACTTGTCCGGCAAGTACTATCTCGGTCGCGCAATCGATTTCTGCGAAGGAATAAAAAGACTTGACGAGCTAATGTGCAGCATCTCGGAGGATATTGACATTGGAGGCCTACGACAACCGTGCTGCCAGAACCGGATCAAGCCCCAAGGGCCCTTTTTCCGTCCAGTACGCGAAGGATGAGGAACTTGTCCGTATGCGGCTTCAAGTATCAAGCTTTTTTGCAGGGGTTGGCTTTTTCATGGCTTTTTGTGTTCATTCTTGTGTGTTGCTATCATGCTCCATCTGGTCGTAATTGTGTGCCTTTGGCGAGATTGCGCTCAGTACCAGTAGATTTTCCTATTAAGCCTTAGCTATGCCTGTACGTGCCAACGCCAATATTTCGAAGAGCCCCGACCTTCGTCGTGTTATTTTCTTTTCGTACTTCGCCCACCTGATTCTTAAATTTTCTCGTCCGAGATCCCTTACAGGTGTCCCGTCTTCGTCCGCAATGGCGATCACGCCTTATAATCCGCCCGGGCAGTTCCTCGACATGACGACTTCGAAGGATTGGGGAGCATTAGTGGTACAACAGAGTGGTTGAGGCTAGTGTTCTGTAGTAAAAGGTAAAGCGGGCGGACGAACACCGGGCGGAACGCGAGACTGGCGTGAACAGTAAGCATAAGCATACCCCATGCACACGTAGAAGTTATAAAAGATAACTTGGGTACAACACTACCTTCAGCCAATTCGAACGGAATACAAACAATAATTCCCTCCGTCCTCTCCCCTTCAAACTCGTTATTGTAATGTCTTCGATTGTCGCAGTCGCAGGTGGATCCGGCGGACTTGGTAGCTCCATTGTCGAAGCTTTGAAGAATGATGGTCGTTACACCCCCCTGATCATATCCCGCAAGGTTAGTCTACAATAGTACAATAGTCCACTAGTCCAAGAGGGGTCCGGATTACGAGCGAAAATACTGACATGGTGCGACCATAGGCGAATGAGGAGCTGGAAAAGGAAACCGGAGTCAAGGTCCTCGCAGGCGACTATTCCTCCGTCGACGCGCTCGTCAAGCTCCTCGAAGACAACAATATCGACACCGTGATATGTGTAACCGGCCATGGGGCGCAGGGTATCGAGGCCTTGTTCAATCTCATCAAGGCGGCGGATCTCTCCAAGACAACAAAGCGGTACATCCCGAACATGTTCAACGGAGTGAATTATACGCTTGAGTACGTGCATTCCGAACATCCAGCTTCCCACATCAATCAATTGACTGTTCTGTTAGAAAACACAGCGACATCAATCCCATTCTCACGGCCAAATTGCAGCAAGAAGTGGAGCTGAGAAAGACGAGTCTGGAATGGACCGGCATCGTTCCCGGCATCTTCCTCGATTATTACGCCCCGGGTGTCCCCACGCATGTGCAGCGTTTCCCACTCATCTTCGATGTGGTGAATAACGTCGCGTCCATCCCAGGTGACGGAGAAATGACGCAGATGTTCACGCACACTACCGACATCGGCAAATATACTGTCGCGGCGCTGAGTCTGGACAAGTGGGAACAGAGATATTTCATCAAAGGGGATGCGTTGACGTGGAATCAGCTGGTGGCCCTGGCCGAGCGCGTTAAGGGCGTCAAGTTCGACGTTACGTATGATAGCGCGGAGAGGATAGCGCAGGGCGAGGTGACGCTTATTTGGGGTCACGGAGCGACATTGAAGAACATCGGGTTGGACGAACAGTTGATCAAGAAGATGATGTTGACATTGGCCAAGATACAGCTCGAGGGCGGCGGCAACTTCGGGCCTGGAAGTTATCTGAATGAGATCTTTCCGGAGATTAAACCGTTGAAGATGGAGGAAGGCCTTATTCGGTCTTTCCAAAAGTAGTGGTCATGGTGTTTGAGTTTCTGCATTGGGTTGGTGGAGGGAGAGGGACGACAAGTAGTTCCCTGGAAATAAACGTGTTAGATCTCAGATATTTTCTGAATTGTGAATATACTGACCTGCAAATATGTAGCGGTGAGCACTTGACTCTAGTATCTTAAAGGCGGCGGTGTTTTGCATGTCTTCAAGGGTAGAAGAGAGCTTTCTCCTCGCGTCCAGGGCTTGGTAGGATGCCGAGATGAACCAAGGGGGCAGCTTCTCCGGGTTATGCAACCGGGGAAGTACCATTTCCAAGATCTCGTCCATGCGATCGACCCAGCGTGCAACTATCACGGTACCGCTGCCGCCACGGGGTTCTCTCTCGATCAAGAACCATACGTGGAGGTGTAACGAAGCGCTGCAAAGACATGTGTAAGCACAATATGGACAAAGCGGAGCAACTTCAAGCATAAGAAAACCTTACCTGAGTAACATTGCCTCCGCGTTGCATGAGTCAATACGCTCCTGCTGCAATTCCGGGCGACTGAGGAGCTGCCCAATCTCATGCAAGATCAAGCCGACCTTATGGGTGAGATCTGCTTCCATCTGGTGGCGATTGCCACGGATAAGCTTATGCACTCGGGTCACTATCTCGACCACTTGGAACTGCAATGCGAAACGAGACCTCCAGTTGGCATTCACATCCGTTGCTCGATCGGGGGTTTCAACGTTTCTATCCGAGATAGAGTGGAGCGGATGAGATGGGTCAAAATAGTTATCGTGAATGACAGGTTGTCTAATGACTTTGGCTGGCGGCATGTTTAACACCCTGTGGAAATTACCTGATTAGAAGAAGGCCATTACGTGGATGGCAGAGTCTCTTCTTCGACATACCTGTCTGTGAGTTGCAAACACCACCACGTATACACAGCTTCCTCAGAATCTGTAGGTATTCCCTGGGGGTTGCTATTGATGTTCTGAGATACCACGTCTTCCAGACCAATAGAATATGCCATGCGTCCTGCGACTCCCAAGGTCAGGAGCGCAGCGTCTTGGATGCCTTGAGTATGTTCGAACAGGGCAATGATGATACCAGCTTGGATCACGCGAAGATCAACGATTGCCAGGGATACGGACATGCCTAGATAGTATTTACACGCTCGGTACCGTCTTGATTCCGCAATAGTCTTTGCCTCGGGACGCTCCGAAGGAGGGTTTATGACCAGATGCATGGCAAGAACGGTAAGTAAGAAGCCGTGTGATGAATCAATGGTCTTCAAAAGCTTCATCTCTTCCATGAACCTCGTCTGGTTGATCATTGGGAGCCACTGGTGCATGGTATCAAAGTACCTCTTCGCAACAACTTCAGCGGATGTCTTGCCTTCTGCCATAGCCCGAAAGACGCTGCCAAACTCGAGGAAGCCGACGCGGGAGGGCGATAGCTCTCCCGGATCAAGGGTCCACTTGTAGGGTGTCTCGACGTGCGTACCCGGAGTTGGAGGCAAGCCATTCTCCACGACCGCTTCCTCTTCTTCCCGGGTGCTTTCTGGGCCTGTGGAAGGCCCAGGTGGGAAAAGTCGGGCTTCTATCCTCTCAAGCCGTCGGAAGACATTTTCGAACTTCGTATCGGTGCTTTCAGGCTCAGTCGACTCGTTATCCTCGTAGGAGCATCCGAGAGAGAGTCTGAATGCTTCGAATCAACTGTTGGAAACTGTTGTTCGTGGTGCTGCGTGCTCACCTCACGCAGCGGTTGCACTTTGGCTGTGATTTGTCACATTTCTTTTTGCTCGATTTGCATTGAGAGCATGTTCGCCTCGCTTTGGGCAATGTAGACTCCATTTTAGAGCCAGGCTGATGGACTCGTTTGCCGTTCTGTTGCTGCCCGGCTGCGGGTGGCCAGGTGCTGACCGAACTGCACTGCGAGAGGAATGTGGATGGCGCTAGTATGTTTTGGGAAGCCATCAAGGAGGACTTGTCGACTGCGGGGAGTGGACAGTCGGACTGCCGAAGTTCTTGAATGCGACGTAAACGACTCGTGTATGCAAGCTCTTCACAGGCTAGTGCTAATAATGGAGACACTGACGGAGTTAACCTTCGGTCGCACGTTCACCCCGTTCCATCAGCATGTCGTAACAAAATGGTCATGAAGGACCGCCTGAAGCTTCTCCTACAAATACTCCCCGCCGAAAGCAAAGTCGAGCCTACAGAGCATATACATTCGACACCAGCCTCAGCAATGCCGCTCAAATACCACAAAATCCTCGTCATTGGCGCCACCTCGGGGATTGGGCTGGCGTACGGAGAAAGACTCGTCGAAGAAGGGAAGAAGGTAATCATCGTTGGACGGCGAAAAGAGAACTTGGATGCCTTCATCGAAAAACATGGCTCCGACAAGGCAGACGCAGTGGTCTTCGACATCACTCGTCTGGACGAGATTCCAAAATTTGCGGCAGACATAACGAGTCGCCACCCGGACCTGGACTGCGTTATATTGAACTCGGGCATCCAGCGCGGCTTCGATTTCGCGAAGCCGGAGACGGTGGATCTCTCGGTGTTGGGACTGGAATTCACCACGAACTACCTGTCGTACGTGCACTTGACGCAGGCGTTCCTACCGCACCTCCAGAAACAAGAGAACGAGACCGCCCTTATTTATATGTCCTCCGGGCTCGCTCTGGTACCAATCGCCAAACGCCTGAACTACTGTGCTTCCAAGGCCGCACTTCATCATTTCGTCCTTTGCCTGCGCGAACAGCTCAAAGAAGGTCCGGGGAATGTAAAGGTCATTGAAGTGTTTCCGCCCGCTGTGCAGACAGAACTCCACGATGAGAAACATCAACCAGATATTAAGAACGGTCGTTCCTTGGGGATGCCCCTGGATCAATTCACGGAAGAATCATGGGGAAAGTTGGTGAACGGCGACGAGCAGATTCCGGTCGGGCCGATCGTAAATATGTTCAATGGTTTCGAGCAAACTCGACAGAAATTGTTCGAACAGTTCGCGAAGATGGTGAAGGAGCAGGAGAAAAAGGAATCGTAGCAAACATGGATGAGTGAATAAAGTGTCCGAAAAGGTTAGCGTAGCCGCCAAGAGGCCTCCGCGCTTGGCATTGGAGGTTGTCCCGGGGTAATGTTTAATGTTGCTGTGAATGGAAGGAAGCATAGGAAAAGGGACATGGAATTCTTATTCCCAACGCGCTATATTCTTGTTCTCTTCAAATAATATGAATTCTCCCACCATGCAAAATGGTCTGATTTCGCGACGGGGCCCAGGTGCTCGGGCAGTCCACCAGACGATGATGTGGCCTGCAGCACAGCCACATTTGCGGCACCGTCACCCGAAGCCCTTCCCATTAGACCCACGCCGCCTCCGGCTTCCGTCCACGATTAAGACATCGCCTGCTTCAGTACCTTCTTCCTGACAACTGCTCTTGCTCACAAGGTACTTCCAGGTAGCCAAAGTGCTTTACTCCGCCGATTCTATTGCCAACAACCGTCCCTGAACGACGTCCGTAATCGCCGCTGCCATGTCCGACTTCAGCAGCGCCATGACCAACAGGTCCCTGCGGACCATCAAGACTGTAAGTTGACAAAATGTACAGGAGCCCATACCGTATGCTGACTCTTCCAATAGGAGCTCGAATTCCTGCTCGACGCGAACGTCATCACCAGCCAGCAGTTCGATACCATCACTAACCAGCTTCCCCTCAATGCTGCGGCCGCTCGTACACCGATACCTACCCCGTCTCCTCAGCCCCCTGTACAACAGATGGCCAATATAGCGATCAGGAAAGACCCTGAACCGGAGAAGAAAGTGGGATACTACGCACAAGATACTGCCGCGAATCCCCCGCCTCCCGCTTATCCTGTCGCTCCTGTCGCTCCTCTGGCCCCTCCCGTCCTCGCATACGCAACAGCCATGTACCAGTACAACGCTCAAGATGCAGGTGATCTCGCCCTCATGCCCAACGACAAGATCGTCGTCACAGAATACATGAACAACGAGTGGTGGAAGGGCCGCAACGAGCGTACCGGCCAGGAGGGCATCTTCCCAGCCAGCTACGTGCGCAAGGAGGAGAACAGGGCACCCGTTCCTGTCACTCCTCTTGCCCCCGCGCCCAGCAACTACGGCAACATGCCCTTGGACGTCAGCAACGGTGCCTCAAGTGAACCCAAGCCTCCTTCCAAGGCAGAAGAGAACGGGAAGAAATTTGGCAAGAAGCTGGGCAATGCAGCCATCTTCGGCGCCGGTGCGACCATCGGAGGCAAGATTGTGAACGGCATTTTCTAATTCTTTTCTTTAGGTGCGGCTATCGGCAGCAACATCGTCAACAGCATTTTCTAAGTGCGCGTGCGGCGATGTGACTGCTTCATTTCTTTGGCCTGCAAAGTTTCCTACGTTCGGCGTCTCGGATCTACTATTCACTTGGTGCGCTTTTCCCCTCTCGAATCGCTGACGTTCGAGCCTCACTCTCTGTTCCTTCTTCTGCCCTTTTCTTCCTATTTTGCTTTTTCGAATGAAGGATTTGTGACTTACATTTCATTTCGATATAGGGTGACACGGGTCGGATATAAAACAATGGGTTACTGTCAAATGCGTGTTATTTCTTTATCCATCCCTGAAGGCACGTTTGTTCGTTGCGTGATGTATTTGGAGGGAAGATGGCCCATTCACAGTACGATTGGTGACTTGCTGTCGACCGTTTGATGCTGTGAACCTGGAGAATATGCCACCTTACAAGGACTTACTGCCACCCACCCCCTTCCATAAGCCACCGTTCCGATCTTTCACACAGGTCTTATGCACTGCACGTTATGGGCGACATCGTCAATTCCTCCTGTATCGGGCTGTTCTCTTGTGAAGGTTTTCCCTCGAGAGGCTGAGGGTCGCAGATATGAACGGCACAACAATGACAACAAGCGGCCAGCCGACAATACGAAATGTCGCCATTGCTTTGAACGCACCACACGCATTACTCAACAGTACCGCATACGCGTACACGGAGGACGTCCGCACCAAATCTCGAATAGCGCGAAAACGAACATGTATCGCCCACGCGCTTGTGCTCTTCAACGTCTACGGTGTACCGCTTAGCTATGGCCCCTATCTCGAATATTACTACAACACGACAACCTACGGCACTCCGTCGCTCGTATGCATCTCCATTCCGCAAGCGGCCCAGCTTCTCTGCCTGTACGCCGCTCCGCTACCAATAACATGGCTTTACCAAACAGGATATTGGAGAGGGAGCATCTACTGGAGTACCTTCGCCATCTGTATCTGCCAGCTGATGCCCATCGTCTGCAAATCCTGGCTACACTTACTCATAGTAAGGGGGATCGTACAAGGAACAGCGCTGGGCAGCTTGGGCACAGCATCAACGCTGTGTCTGGCATCGCATTACAGAAACAATATACCAGTGGCTTCCATGATAGGATCGAGCATCGCTCTCTTAGGTCCTCTGGCTTACAGCGCTATCGCATACATCTTTCTACCCGCGTTCCAACACTCGAACGCTTGCTACGCGAACTTCGGCATCTCTGCCGCAACTCTGGGGCTCGCAGCATATCTCATCAAAAAGGACGCCCACTTCACCACCCTCAACATTGTGAGCAACAAAGCAAGACACCCACGCAGTATATTCCGCCTCTCCAAGGAAACCGGCGCGTTTCTTCTGGGATACTGGCTCCTGTCTACGGGCGTCTATGTCTATCCCACTTTCATCGTCCTCCTCCATGCCAGCGCCCCAGGTCTCGTCCGTCCGGGAACGGCAACGCTACATCTTTTAACGATGTATGCGGTCGCTGCTCCCTTTGCGGCTCTAGCCGGTTCCTCTTGGCTGCGCACTGGGCTGGGTGCTGTGAACGCTTTCGTGTGCGCTGCCAACGTTGGGGCAGCGGCTTACGTACTTCCTGCGTTCATGCCTTTTGCTACTGTCTCCCTGGCTAGTACGCTTGTCTATGGAGCATGTCTAGGGACCATACTAGCACTGTCCATGAGGGTTATATACACCGTCTCTCCTTTCAATGGCGATGGGAACTTCACTGCACCGCACGCGCAGATTGGGCTTGTCTTAGCCGTTAGTGGAGTGTTGGCGGCGATGGGAATAGTGATCGTGGCACTGATGGTGGATTGTGGGGACCAGGGGTTTCGGTGGGCGTTTGTGGTGATGGGGATTATGGTGTTTGTGGGTGGGTGTCTGATGGGGATTGGAAGGATGGTAGGGATGGGGTGGACGCTCTTGGGGGTAGTGTAGGTTGCGCGGTCTCAAGGGAGCTGAATATATGATATACGCTAGTTACATTGTGCCATGGACATCTCGCTGTGCTCTTTCATGCTTGATTTTCCTATGGAATCAGACTCCACCGGGGTCTTCGACGGTGTTTGTTCGGCAAGGTGAGTAGAAGCGTATGAACTCCGCACTCCACCCCGGGTGGGTCTCACACCGCTATTCGCCGAACAGTGAGATTTCATCCCCATATGCTGGATCCTGGACTGGTTTATACCTCTATTTTCAAACATCTGCGGTTTGGATACCCTTCTTTTCCTTGATCCTGCCGTCAATATAGAGTTTCTAGGTAAGCAGAAACCTCAACCATAAAGTCCCTCCGCTTGGTGTAGTTGGTTTATCACGTTCGGCTGTAATAGCAATTGTAACCGAAAGGTCCCTAGTTCGATTCTGGGAGCGGAGATCACTTTTTTGTGGATGGTGAACTGTGGTCGGATT
This sequence comes from Westerdykella sp. P71, assembly GCA_019022765.1. Taxonomy (NCBI): domain Eukaryota; kingdom Fungi; phylum Ascomycota; class Dothideomycetes; order Pleosporales; family Sporormiaceae; genus Westerdykella; species Westerdykella sp. P71. The sequence continues at coordinate 49,804 of JAFHBW010000099.1, forward strand.
GCTGGGGAATGGTGCGGACAGAGTTTTTTTGGGGCGGGGGTGGTTTGTTGGCAAATTGGGGGAATGGTGCAGTCACAAAATCTTATCAGATTCGGCAGTAGATCTAGGTCCGTCGGTCCGGGCAATCCGGTCCCGATGTTACCTGCCGGATTCAGCCCGAATTTCCTTTCCGGGATGTAAGGCACGTGGAAGGCACGTGGAAATACAATCTTTTCATTGCTATGCAAAGGGAAGGAATCTCATTGTGTACGGACGGAAACGGATAAATATTTAGGCGTGTGAAAGGATAGTAGACATGTTGACGGAAGACATGGCCGTCATTGACTTGAAATAGTGACACGAACAGGTCTTCTTGACCCCTGGAGACGTAGGTAATATACTTACCCGTCGCCCTTGCCGATGCCATCACGCTTTCATCACCATAGGGCAGATTCAACAATCCGCACCAGCAATTCCAGGCTAGCCCCAGGAAATGCGCCATGTGCAACGAAAAGACGATTCGCTCGGGAGCCCTCCACAGAGCCCACACGGCCCAGGCCCCGGGTTGTGGGCGACCTTTGTACCGAGCCCCAGAGCCTTGCTCCACATGGGGGGTCACTGGGGGCTAAAGCCGATCTGCCGCTTGGGGATTTAAGATAGCTATGCCCGCCCGCGGAGCATGGCGCGAGTGCTGTTGAGCCTTTCGCTACGACTTTCCTCGGCGGTTTCCTTGGGATGAAAGATTTAGTGACGAGAGATGAGGAAGAGGGTGTGAAAGAGAAATTGGATGAAGCTGAGGTAGAGACTGCAGCTCGGGATGAGCAAGACTTGAGTGTCGACGAGGAAGAGGGGGCTGCGGCGGAGCAGAGCGGCGGAGGGAATCCATTGCCGTTTTCGAAGGCGAGGTGTATTGCACTGGTTTTGACGGTAACGGGGGCTTCCATCATCAATGTGGGTTCTTCCAATCATCTTTTCTTGGGTGAGCAGTGCTAAAAATCGTTTTAGACGTTAGGCGTGCAGGCTTCAGTTATTATTCTCCCTACGATAGGAAGAGCCCTCAATATCCCCGACAGTCGCCAACAATGGATTCTCTCGGCGTATAACCTCACCTTTGGTTGCTTTCTTGTACGCTGTCTTACACCTCTTTCTCGATTCATGATATCTAACAATCGGACCAGCTACTATGGGGGAGGCTCGCAGACGTCTATGGCAAACGCCTCATCTTCATCCTTGGCTCTGCGTGGATTACTATTGCTTCCATCATCGTACCCTTTATGCCGAACGAAATCAGCTTCGACGTGTTTCGTGGGTTCCAGGGTCTGGGCGCCGCTGCTATGGTTCCAACTGCCATTGGCATCTTGGGAGTGACTTTCCCGCCCGGAAAGGCGAAAAATTATGCTTTTGCATGCTATGGTGAGTCGATAAGCCATAGAGCGGCGGATCAGATGGCTGATGGGCGGTGACAGGTGCTGGGGCCCCCCTGGGAGCCGTCTTCGGGAATATATTTGTCAGTTGCTGCACAGCTGTATCGTCTATTGAGCGTTCAACTTACAACTACAGGGCGGTGTTTTGACGCAATTCTTGGACTGGAAGTGGGTGTTCTGGATATTCGCTATGCTCGGCGGAATCATCACGATCGCAGGAATCTTTATTATCCCCCTCCCGCCTGTGCAAACAGAACCCATCAGCATGCGCCACAATGTCGACTGGATAGGCGGCACGCTAATCACTATTGGCATACTTGTCCTACTCTTCGCCTTGACGGAAGGAAATGTCGTTGGCTGGGATACGCCATGGGTCCCCACGCTCATCGCCGTCGCTCTCCTTATCATCACGGCGTTCGTGTTCTGGCAACGGTATCTCGAGAAAAAGGGAGACCGCAAGCCGTTGATGAAGGTTTCCATCTTCAAAAGCGTTAGGTTCTCGGCTGCGAACATCATCATGTTCTTGTTCTTCGCATCGTTCAACAACTTTTTGATTACGGTCACGTACTGGTACGTATCTCATATATTTTGTCCAAGCCATTCGGATATGCTGACTTTTTACAGGTTCCAAGAATACCAGGGCCTCTCCGTCATCCAGACTACCGTTCGATTCATCCCAACTGGTGTCACAGGAAGTAACGCCGCCACTGTCCTCCAGTCTTTCCACCTTTGCTAACACCACCCAGTCATCACCGCCTTCATAACCGCCCAACTCCTCTCCCGTGTCCGCGGCGACTTCATCCTAACCTTCGGCACCCTCGCCATCAGCATTTCCTCCTTGCTCGTCGCCCTCCCACTCCCAAAATCGACATCCTACTGGGCCTACATCTTCCCCGCCATGATCCTCAGCACTTGCGGCGCAGACACCCTCTACCCGACCCTCACACTCTTCACTGCCAAGAGTCTTCCTCCGGAAGACCAGGCATTAGGCGGCGCGCTCATAAACGCCGTAGGACAAGTCGGCCGAGCCATCGGCCTAGCAATTATGACCGCCGTACAGACGGCGGTGATAGCGCAGAAGAAGGGACTCGGTGTCGATGTTGTAGGCGGTGAGGGGTATAAAGTTCAAAAGGGCGACAATGCGCTCAAGGTGGGCCTTAGGAGCGCCAGCTGGTTCAATACCGGGATAGGCGTGGTGGCTGTGGCTGTCGTGTTGCTGTTCTTCCGTGGTGCTGGGAAGGTGGGTGGGAAACACTAGGGGTGAATGTAAAGGCTTGAAGATTTCTGTGCCTTTAGGAAAATATACGACTGTTAATAATTTTCGAGCCTTCCTTATTCTTCTATTAGGGCAGCGTACCCCTTGTCGGACGCCTTTGGTATGAAGATTACTCGATTTAAATACAGTAGCAGCCATATGACCGCCGTTACCGTTTCAAGAATAAGCATGACGGCAGGAAAAGTATCGGACGAGAACCGTGGCGCGACGCTCGTCATATCGTTGAAGAGTTCTAGAGAATTGAATCAATGATTGAGAATGCTATGGGGTTATCATAAATCGAATTGACGATAGGCGTAGAAATCAACGCACTACACAACGGAGCTTTTACAGAGTGCAGGGAGAATATCTGATCTGTTGCTCGCTAACTCAAATCAACCGCCTACATAACATTCGCAGCAATTGCACGTACAGTGCCATTGTTCCTTTCAACCACGCCACCTACGTTTTTGCGTTGGTGAGCTTCAATACTGTTCCCGAGTCCCTTACGAGAAAGTTGAAACTTTTGGTTGACCAATATGGAATATGGGTGGATGGGCTCAAAAACAACAATATTATGCAAATATGGTTGTCCGGAGAAGTGCTGGAGTAAGGATTGGGGACATCCCACTAGGTGCTAAATATGGTCTGTTTCGATCCACGTTCGCGTACTTGTTCCTAGACGAGAAACAATGGGTTTCCATTTACTGTGTAGTTCAGAGAAAAGAGGCTACTGGCGTTCGGAAAAGGTCGGAACTTCCAATTGCACAGGATAGATGTACATATTGGCTCACCCTGGAAAGAACTTATGCATGAGAAACTGCTACTAAAATTCAGACATAGAGGAAGTTACACAGTAGAATATGTAGCCGCAGCAGTGCATCAATGGAAGTCAGGGAGTATTATTCTCGAAACATCCACGATCACGTGAAAATCCTTTCACTGCTTGGCGCACCGCACAGAAGGCAAGAATAGCCGGATTTCGGAACCTAGTTTCCGGAACCTTTCGGCCTCGGATATGATGTCACCATTTGACCGACTCCACCCGCGATTGTTGACGGAAAAGATAAACCTGACGATAGGCCCAAAAACTATATCCATGGAGCCAAACCCCACTCGTTTCGAGGCTTCTCTCGCTTTCATTACAAATCCGTTACCTACGCATATCGATCCCTTTAAAGATGCCCACGCCGCCCTTCTCCCCCGACCGCCAAGCCTGGATTCAAGAAATCGGAAGTTTGTTCAAGACCAAAAGAGACGGTCCACTGGATAAGAGAGCAAGCGTGATCAGCGGGTTTTCAATCGCGAGCCATGGCAGCACAGTCTCGGCAACTTCCAAAAAGGATAAAGCAATGGGTAACGGGTCAAGATGGGCTAGATAATCTGAAGATGGAAGAGGCGGAGTCGCCCCAACCGGGAGAGGACGAGGTTCTCGTGGAGATCAAGGCTGTTAGTCTGAATTATAGGGACACTGAAGGTTCATATACCCCTTTGAACAGAGCTCAACAAAAGTGCTAACATCGTCAGTGTCAATGGGCCTGTACAACCACCACAAATCTCTCGGAGAACAACCCGCAATCGTCCCTTGCAGCGATATATGTGGCACAGTCGTTTCAGTTGGTCCAGTCACAGACTCGAGCTCCCCGTTCAAGAACCCGGCTTTCCGTCTCAAGCCCGGCGACCGCGTAATCAGCACCTTCAACCAGACGCATCTGAGTGGACAGATCCAAGTGGAGGATATGGGCAGTGGACTTGGAAAACCTCTTCCAGGAGTCCTTACTCAATATCGTGTTTTCCCGACCTACGGGGTGGTTAAGGTACCCGACTATCTATCCGACGAGGAAGCAAGCTGTTTGCCAATCGCGGCCGTAACAGCGTGGATGGCTCTCAACTGTATGCGGCCGAAGGGCGAGATCATCGGCTCTACTGGGGAGAAGGAGACCGTGGTCTGTCAGGGAACTGGGGGTGTGAGCATCTCCGGATGCCAAATTGCAAGCGCAGCTGGAGCAAACGTTGTTCTCACCTCCTCCTCGGACGACAAGCTAAAGAAGGCGGCCGGAGTAGGTGCGAACGAGACTATCAATTACAGGAATGTGCCTGAGTGGGATGAAGAAGTGCTGAAGAGGACGAATGGTCGGGGAGCGGATATTATCATTGAGGTGGGCGGTGCACAGACGCTGCGGAAGAGCTTCGAATGTGTACGATTCGGTGGTCTTATTGCCAGCATCGGTTACCTGTCGGGAAAGGAGGATGCAGAAGGGGACAGGACGAACGTGAATCTCCTAGCTCTGAGGCGCAATGTTACGCTGAAAGGTATCATCAATGGGCCGCGAGATCAGCTGGAAGAGATGCTCAAGTTCTATGAAAAGCATCAGATCAAGCCGGTTGTGGATAGGGTCTTCAATTTTGAGGAGGGCAAGGACGCACTAAAGTATCTGTTCAGCGGAGGCCATTTTGGCAAGGTGGTAGTGAAGGTGAAAGAATGAAGATGTGATCTAGATAATTATTTCTTATTTGAATTTACCAATTCATAGAAAAATGTGTCTATCCACGCTCTCTTGTATCATGTGCTCTCGATTAGATAACTCAACACAAAGGGATCTCTGCGTGCATCTACTCTTGAGGGACTGAGGTCCGTAATCCGCGTCAGGAAATGATTGTTTGCTGCTACACAATCTCCAGCACCGTGACTTGCACCCCAACTGATCGTTTTTGCACACGGACATCTCACCCATGATCCTTCTCGGGTTCCATGACTCATTCTCCTCTAGGCGCACTTCGTCTCCCCAAAATCCTCACGGGCAATGGGCAGCGAGTGTCAGATCTCACTTTGTGAGCGGTTCTTTTTCGGTGAAGTGCTAGCTTTACGAACTGTTTATTTCGAAGATGTTCTTCTCGTGAGCCAATTGAGATTGTACACATGGAAAACTGGCATCAAATATTATGGTTAGTCGCTACACGATGTGATCTACTTTGATACAGTACCAGTAGATATAGGCAACGCCAGAACGGACACTGACACTCAGAACATAGCAGACGTCACGCCAGGTCAATAGGTGGACCGACTGCAGAGGAAGAAGATTGCCTCAAAAGAAAGGAGGATCTGGATGACATTTCACACGACCCGTACAAGTGACCCTACGATTTGATCAACAGGTTGTCTCATATTTGTACATGCGAGAGTGTCTCTTACCGCAGAGCGTCAGCTGGTCAGAGCAGCAACACACCACAGATCAGTATATAGTCCCAATAGAAATGCGGTTAGTAGTTGAAAAGTTCATCACAGTCGCTCGCCAGCCTTCTGAAATTTGGCACGGTATTCCACGCTCTCGGAGGGAAATGGGTGTTAGTTCCTAAGTTCCGCACCATGCTTGGAAGATATTCGCTCGGCCAAAGATCCTATGCCTGCTCGGTAACAAGGGAGATGGTGATGGATATTCTTCGACGCTGTGTAAAACTACGGAGTGTATCGGTGCGGAGAGTGTTCCGTGAGTCGCCAAGTTTTCGATGTGTTCCCTTCGTCGCGAAACGGATCCGAATTTCGAAACAACCCCCTTTCACTACTGCCTCTTTGACCGCCTTCCAACACAGGTCTACGTCATGCACGATCTCCCATTCGAAAACCGGAACAGGGCCTGCCCATAAAATGCGGGGGTTCCCGCCCGTGGCCCACCTGGGAAGGTGGGCCTCCAAGACGGCCCTCACATAGTGAATGGCACTGAATGCCTAAAAGGGATCCTAATTTGGTCGTCAACAACCAATACCGCATGAGGACGGCCTTGTTACCTCGTGTTCCTTTGTCCGATTGTTACATTCTATCACGTTCTCCACCTTTGTTTTCCCCCGTTTCACTCTCCCAACATTGTGAAAACACCAAATCGAGTCGCCATCCTGGTGTTTTTTTTCACAACGTTGTTACGCACCAACCGCAAGGATGGTGCTTATATAACCTGTTGCCTTTCTGCCTGCGTCCGCCAGATTCACCGCTGCGAACACCTCCATATGATCCTCTTCTCCCCCTCCCAACCCAACCCGCAACACACCACTCGAACCCCCGTCACAACTCCAACCGATACGACTCTGGAAGCCTAGCAAACAATTCTTTGCGTCATTTCCCTCGCTCCTGTTCACAGCTAGTATTAACGCTTCCTATACTCCTACATTCCCAACCACCTTAAGCATGTCGGCGCCGACGACGCGATCAACAAGCCCATCGTCTTCTCCTCCACCATCAAGCGAGCTTGCTGCGCCTGCGGCAATATCTAGCGCTCCCAACGGCATTCGGGCAGCGCCAGCCGTGAAGACTACTGGTTCGACGAAGGCCAGCTCCAGGAAGGCGTCGCAGTCCAGGCTCCCCATAAAGGAGCTGTTTACCCCCTGGAAGCCTCAGATCACATTACCGACAACACATCCATCCTGGGGCCAGATCCCCTACCCAGAAGATGGCAAAGAGCCAAAGGCCCGCCCAGACCTTCCTCCAGCGCGCACTTCTAACGCGCAGACCGTTCCGCCTCTCTGGGAGGACCGTAAACATCGTTTCAAGCCCGGTCGTTTTCATACCTCTTTTGAATCCGATGAGGATGGGGTGAATGAGAATCCGGACGGTACTCTGTTGGACCAGGAGAATAATTTGGTCATCCTGCTTTTGGACATGCGCCCCATCAGCCGTATGAACCAGCAACCACGCCGGGCCCCGACCTACTACGCGTATGAGAATGGCAAACCGAAGGATTGGACCGATCTTCAGACTCTCAAGGCGCTCAATGACCGTCGTCGCGAGGCAATCTGGCGCATAACTTGCGACCCTCCGTGGAATGAGCATGAGCGTGGGTATCTGGCGCACCTTTGCGAAAACTTCCCGAAGGCTTCGATCCTTGAGCTGGCGGAGCGGTTCAACTGGAGATTCAAGGGGGATTTTCGTGAGGAACACGGCTTTGGGTTTCACCATATCCACGAAGGCAGAACGCTAGAGAGCGTTCGCAATGAATATCTCACCCATAAAGACATCTACGATCACGGTCGCATTCCCCTTCCTAAACGCCAAGAGGGAGACAAAACCGATGTCAAGAAGGTGGGAAACAGGAGAGTGAAGTCGCCCGCCGAGATCGCAATGGAGAAATTCACTACCTTGAAGGAGTGGCAGGAAGCCTGCGGAGTGGACAAAAACGGACAGAAGCGCGGTAGACCCAAGAAGAAGGGCAGTGAAGACGTCGATGGGGACCAAAAGGTCGACAACCGGACCGGAGATGCTGAGGATTCATCCAGCCTCTCAGATCTGAACGAAGAGCTCTTCGATTTGGCTGGGGGTAATGATCCAGAATGCGACACCGACTCGTCAGGACTTTTGGATATGCAGCCGGCTGAAGTCAATGAGCCAGCGCGCACAGCTGCTACGGAGAACGCGCCCACAGCCATCCACTTGTCGAGCAAGCCAGCACAGACTGGCGAATCTCAAGGCCATCCCTCATCTTCTGTCGCAGAACTGGAGAACACCGAAGCGCTTCGGGAGTCTGACCCCAACTCTACAATCCAATCAACATCCGTCGAGACTGGACTCGTTCCTCAGAAAGGTACCGTCGCTCAGGCTGAGCAGGCTGCTGACCCGGTGGTCTCCAATGAGGAAATCCAGCCCGCGAACCAGCGAACTTCGGTCCCTGAGAAGCGAAGCCACGACGATAGCGAGGATGGTGAAGAACAGGATGATAACACCACTTGCCAGAAGAAGCGGCGGTTGTCCGTGGGTTCCACGGACGGGCTGCCCCGTCCGATCTCTCCTCTTCCCCAACACTGCTCTTCAGCTTCCGTGCGTTTGAGCCAGAATTTCCGCCGCCGTTCGACTGGACAGCATCTTCGTCACTCTCGCCAGGTTAACGAGCAAGGCCGTCCCCGAAACATGCCCTCCATGTATGTGCACAGCGCCCTGAATGTGCCGGCTCACGAAACCCGCCCGAAATCAGCGATGGCGTTCCTCGATAACGACGAAGATTCGGATATGACAGATGCGGAAGAGTAAGGATCCTCTTCCATTCGATGAGCGACAATGAATACACGTCCATGTACCGACCGCGATGCGCCATGGTGTAGCTAGCATCCAGAACGCAGATGGGTCCCTTGAACTTTCATACGGTGTGGAAAGTGTGCCTTTGTCTGCGTCATCCCGTATGATGGTCATACGATACATGACGAGTGGCGTTCTTCTTTGCCTCTTGTCAACCAGTGCTTTCCTCGAACTATTTCTTCTGTTTCTCTCCACGATACCTCCCGGCATGGCATTTAATCCTCTGCATTCATTCGTATGGTATCATCTTCTGCATTTCTTTCCTTGGCAGTCTTGATGTGAGGGACACTAATACATGGGATTCAAAACGGATACTGGGACAAAGACAGGCACCCTACGGAGGTCAGGTATAAATTGTCTGTGATTCATCAGCCCTTCTCCAATGGAACAATATATCACTTACTACAACCTTTCATCCCTCAACTTCTGACCGGTGAACATCACAACTGACCCTCGTCTAACTCCTACAGCGACCCCAAACTGACAAATAATGCCCCGGCGCCCAGCGCCAGAAGCCATGACATTCATCTACAACATTGTAAAGACATGAACATGCCCAGATCAAAGCTATACAAACAGCCCGACGGTAATCAATCCGCCGGCGAGGTATCTCAAACGACATTAACAAACCACTCAGTCCTCTTCTTCGCCCAACTCTACACCGTATATACTGGAACATACCGTAGTCCCTGGATGCCTCACATATACACATATGTACATCCCAAATAACACCTTCTTTCCCCATCCGTAGTTCAATGATATATGTTCAATTCCCAAGCGCTATGCCAGCCTTCATGATCCTGCCCCCACATTGCTGGTACTCACGCTCCTCTTCCACCCAGCCCAGAAGCCGCCTACTACACCGCCCCCACTCGCAGGCGGCGTCGCTACAGGAGTAGTAGAAGAAGGAGTCTTCGAATGATTCCCTCCGGCCGACGAAGGCGATTTGGAGTGTCCAGATGTCCCCGAGCCGGTTGCTGTGAGCCCCATGGCCTTCTTCATACTCTCGAACCGCGCTTTTAGTTCCTCAAGTTCCTGCTTCGCAACCGCTTCCGCCGTTTTCGCGTTGACGAGTTCGAGGAGAAGGGCTTCGGTATCGGCCGGTGGTGGAGCAGCGGTGCTAGAAGAGTCCGCCGCGGGTGGTGGGCTAGCGGTGAGCGATGACGAGGACGACGCGATGAAAGATTGCGAGGCGAGGGACGATGTGCGCTTCGTAAAATGCGGTATTGGAGGTGGCGGTTCGCGCTTCTTCTGACTAGCTGAGCGTCCAAGTCGGAGTTCGCGCAGACCACCAGTAGAAGTGGAAGTGGACATCGTGCTGTCTGTTGTATTGCTCCGCGAGAGGGATGGAGAACTATCAGGAGTGTCACCTCCACCAACCCAGGGAACAGAACCCTTCCGTGCGCTTTGTCGAAGTTCCTGGATGGTCTTCTCGTGCCGCTGATTCTGACTGTAGGACTCTTGTAGTCGGTGTCGGGTCTCCTTTAACGCATCCCGCGCCAGTTGGAGTTCTGCTTGTGAGTCGCTGAGATCGCGGGCTAATGCTGTCGCACGGAGGGTTTCATTGTTCAGTTGCTCCTTTGTTCTGGCGAGTGAGTCCCTCAGGACCGCCTTTGTTTCGAACATGGAGGAGGCGCGGTGATGAGTCTGCTTTGCGGGAAAGCGGTCGTCGAGAAGATCTGCAGCCTCCTGGAATTGCGGAGGTATCAACGTCGCCTGCCTCTCTTCTGTAGGTGGAGCTGTTACTTCTGCTGCCGTTATGGTTGTCCTCCTTCGGCTCGCCTTGGAAGATGGGGCGGACAACGAGGATCCCTCATTGCGCATCTTAGAAATGGCTGTGCGAATAATGCGGTGGTCTTCTTTGCGATCTTCTCGTTGCTTCTGAAGGGCTGCCTCAAGCTCGCTGTTCTGGCGTTGCAACTGACTGATAGACATCAGCAATTGTTCAATTTGATAATGTAGGTCGCGATCCTTTGCCGAATGACCAGCACGTATGGAGTATGCGACCGACTCGTGGCCTGATTTGAGAGACATCCCATCGCCGGAGGAGCCGCGAGAAAGATCTGTCATAGCGGTGCTTTGCGTGTTGGCGGAGCTATCAGAGCCCTGCTCCGACATCATAGTGGATGCAAGACTTTGTTTTGAAGGCGTACGGCGTAGAAAGCTGATCGGCCTGCTTGGGGCCGTCAATCCTGGGCTCAGGGCAACGGACTTCGTGGAGGAATTCGAAATGGGCCAGAGGCGTCCAAGAAACGATGTCGCCGACTTTTGTACCTCCTTCGATGTCCCCTCATTCTGTGACTCCTTGAATGCTGCCTCGAGCCCCTGAAGAGACTCTCGAGTGACGTCGTTGGTGAAACTGACAAAGTCGTTGACCAACTCGTCAGCAGACTTAGCATTCCTCCCATAAGGATCCCACAAGCTCCGTCCAAGTAGCAACTGCATCACGTCCTCAAACTCGGTCAAAGCCAGAATACGCTGTTCATTGCGCTTCATGAGCGCAAGAGCAACCCGCATGATAGTTTCGCTAGCGCCTTCGGCGAAGACGACATCGTAGATGCGGAAGAGCATAGGAAGTGGACAAGTTACGGCGAAGAAAGATAAGAACCATTGCGACAGATAAGCAGACTCTACCTGTAGCGATTCGAGGTGGGCGGCCAACTTGGGCATATGCTGATGCAGCAAGCGCTGGAACTGGAAGATCCGAAGGTGGAGGCCAGACAGGTCCGGAAGGAAGCAAGAACGCAGGTCGTAGTCTTCCATGAGCCTAGCCAATGTTAGCAAGCGAGTTGAAATAGGACCGCCGTTGCACGCACCGGACAAGGACACAAAAGGCCTCCTTATCACCCATCTGCATGAGAAGTGGCCCGACCAGAAACCCCAAACCTTGGCAATATCCAATCTTGTGGTCATACAAGCTGAAGCACTTCAACACCCGACCCAACATCTTCTGGCCCTCGCCTTCCGGATCCTTGAACATCTCCACGCCGGGGAAGCTCCGCCCAAGGTCTTTGTTGATGATGTTCTCATACGGGCTTGACTCGCCGCAGAGTGTATCATACTGATCTTCAATCAACTTATCCCGTGCACCAGAGGCGCTCTGCCACACGACTCCGCGTAACGGTGCAGGAATTCCTGCGCGGATTTTGTTGAGTGTCAAGGTAGGCAATCGCTGCACAGTTTGCGGATAGTCCCTGACTAATGCCGCCCAAAACTCCAGCTCGGTCATCGGAGGTGGTGAGGGAAGTTGAGAGAACCGCACTTCGGCCGCGTCTTGCTTTTGTATAAGCCTTTTGAGTTCGTTGATCGACGGAGGTCGGGACTGGCTGCGTTGTCGTGTTGCTTTCAAAGCTGATTTGGGATCGGCGGTCAAGGCGTTGTTCTCCTGCTCTAGTCGAGCCAACAGGAGTGCCATCGCCTGCGAGGTCAGTAAGGGTCCATGATATACCCGGGCCAGAAAATTGAACGAACCTCATCTTGACCTTCCTCTTGCGGCTCCTGTTCCTCCTTCTTCTCCAACTCGGCCCAATCAACGCGCGCACTATGATCAGAACCACTGCTATTGCTCCTCGACCGATCCCCCTTTGGCGTGGGCCCCGCTGATGTGTTGTCCGTGAGAGAAAGGGTAGAGTTCCGAACGCTTGAGCCACCCAGGGAAGCGTCCGAAGCGCGTGGTTCACGGAAAGCTTTGAGGATCTCTTCTGAGGTCGGACGCGAGGACAACCGCCTATCTCCCACTGTGATCTCTGGCTTCAATGGAGTTTGTGGTGTGTATTCTTCCTCATCCATTGCTCCTCCATCCGTCGGGCCTTCGGAAAGGGGCACCGTAACCATCGAGTCCGTGGGTAGTGGTTGACTGTCGATATGTGTCCTGGGCAAACGTTCCGTCGCTTCTGCAGCCTTCAAGGGCTCCCCGAGCGTTCCATCCTCCGTGTTCGTGGCCATTTCCATTAAGCGGATAGTGCGACAGACGGGTCAACTTGGCATGGGACGCCTCGAAAACAGCATACGGAAACGGAGAAAATTCGAGGGTGGTACGGAGCTATGAAGAATACATCGAACGGGTTATAGGGCTCGCAGAGGCTGGTGGAGATATACGTCGAAGCTGCTCAAGGACGGGAGGCCTTCTGGATCGCGATAGGGAATAATGGTTTACGCAGAAGATTGCGCCAAAGCAAGAGAAAGGAGGGTACCAAATTAGGGATTGGGCGGCCGTGAAAGAGAAACCATCAGATCAACAACATGTAATGCACAGATAACGATGTAAGCCTCATGCGGAGGAGGTGGAGTGGAAGCATGGAGGTTTCAGGAGGTGTTCGCTACGGTTACCAGATGAAGACGCGTCGGAGCTCCATCCCTGCGAAACTTGGCACTAGCACCGCACCAAACGAGTCAAGCTGCACTAACCTCAAATGGAAAATTGGTTAGAACTACAACATGAAAACATTTGTTAAAAGTAGAACAAATGGGCTTGATCTATCACGATTACTGCTGTGATGCAAATAGTGGATTATTAATTATATTCAGCATTGCCAACCCAGCCATTTTCTCCCGGTTCCCATCTAAGATCACCTAATTACGACGTCTTCAAATTAACTCCACCCTCAAACTGAACAGTTGATGTGAAGAGTCCAATGGCTGCCCATCCGCCAGTACTGGCCACTTATCTTGACGAGATACAGGAATGCCTCACGCCTCTGCGCCAATTCCCGCCCATTCCTGCTTCCTGTACCCCTCGAAGCGTCGGTTGTTCTCCTTGATCCACCAGAAGATGTTCAGCACCCGAATGGTGCGCCGCAAGAGGTCGCCCAAATTCAGACGACGAATCTCCTCCTCTGACGCCGTCAGATACCCATCCAGCTCCGAAGAGCGGTGGGTCATCTGCACCGGCACCGCCGCACCCTCCGCTGTAGGCGGGGGAGTCGTCAGCCACTCCAGGAACTTGGCGCCGTCAGGCGTGGGAAAGGAACGAAGAATTGTACGCTGGGGAATGTTTGGCACAGTTGAAAGCGGCATATTCGGGCAGCGACCGATCGGGATCGGCGGGCGGACGGCGATATGGGCGGGGTTTGCTCGTCCACGGCGGGTTTCCCCCCATCCGTCATAGCGGAGCCGATTTTGGACTGGATAGTCGGGATGGGCAGTGTAAAGCTCCATCATGTAGCGGCGGTTGTCGATAATTGCATGGGGAAGGACAATGCGGATGATGAGGACGTGGAGGTCCTGGAGATTCCCGAAGCCGGCCACTGCCTGAGATCTCATGAAATATCCCAGGTACTGCATCCAGTCCGGTTCCGTACCCCCTGGGGCAAGCTCGGGACGGAAGATGTACGCGATGATGATGGAGGGAATATCGCGGAAGGGCGGCTCGGTGTTCGACATCGAGTTGAAGTCGGCGATGGCGGTATCGAGGTGTGGAATAAGCTTCATGACAGCATCCAAGGGAGCCGCAGAAGGAGAGGCTGAGTTGTTAATACGAAGTTCCAACGCATGAATGGTATCGAAGGTCTCCAATGCAGACCCTAAAGCCGACCGTCGTCGCCTTTTCCTTGGGTGCCGGATCCTCGCCGGTCCCAACCATCAGGAAAATGGCGGACCACGAAGGTCATTAAAGTTTTAATGACTTTTGTAGTTTCACAGAGACGTAACGGAATGAATAACAGAAGCGCAGGTCGTGGCACAGAAGAAGTGGCAGGAAGGCTGTCTCGACGAATGTGCTTACCTTGGCCACCACCTTGAGTTTGTTCTTCGCCCTGAAGAGGCGAGGTACGCTGGGGCTGGATATCAGTCGTGCCTTGAGTGCTCTCCATGATGTCGATATGCCGAAAGACAAGCGCAACGCGATGTACGGTCGGTCTTGAGTCGGGGTCAACTGGGCAGGTCGCACAGTCTTGAGGGGCGGTCTTGACGACTTAAAAGAGGGGGTTCTTGAAGAAATGCGTCTGGAGATATGAGGATGAGGAAGAAATGAAGAAGTAAAGGGTTGGATGGGTCGAGAGAGCAAGATCGCAAGGGTCCAGAGTTGCGAGGTGGAAGGGAGCAGGTCAGAATCCGGCCATGAAAAATTGGAGAGATTATATACCCTGGGAACTGTGCTGCCTGCCGCGCTTGGGCCATAGAAAATTTTCAGGGAACTAAGACCTGGCGCGCTGGTGGTAACGGAGAGTGAAAGCAACAGATAAAAAGCCCCACGGAATGGAGCGTTGCGCACATCCCACCGTGACTGCCCAGGCCGTGCCGCCACAGAGGCGGAAGTTACGCGTGATATGCAAGGATCACGCGCTTGTGTTGATTCTGATTCGGTATGATGACCGCTTTTTTCCTCATTAAGGGTATAGGCGATATCGATGAGAGTCCTGGTGTTGTCCAGGTCGTTCAGAGTTGGGCCCTTCGCAGATGGGTGCCAACCGCACTCGCTCGTCAGCATACATCTGTTTTCCCCGCTGCATATCTCTTTTCAGTTTTAGGTCACCTCGCATTTCCTTTCCGTTCATCGTACCCAAGAGGTTGTCCATAATGCGCGGCTCTTCCCTGCACAGGCTGCACGCCACCGCTGGAAAGCGATTCGAGGTAATTGGTAGATCTTTCCATCCTTGCGGTTCCGCTAGATAAGATTGCGGAAGAGATTTTATATCTGTCTCATGTTTCCACATTATTATCCGAGGGATGATGAGGGCATTCTTCTCAAGAGGCGCTCATCGCATCGACGCACCCATCTCCGGACATTTGGTGGCCGTACATGACAGACAGCAAGGCAGCAAGCGCATTTCCACAATCAGGACGGTTTATTATGCAGTTTCAATGGTGTTGAAGCAAGCCGATATGCCTGAACTAATAAAAGTGATGAGGGGAGGTCAAATTCAGGGCCGGTTGACGTCGTCAGCCTCACCCAACCTTCCGGCGTTCGGCTTAGCGTCCTACTTAGTGATCCATGATTCCGGGTCCGATCCTCAGCAACCTGAGGCTTACCATCAACCTTCTTTCTTCCACGATTCTACAAGTTGTACTCCTTCGTAAGAGGGCACAATCTCCATTATCTGTTAAAGAGAAGGACACTCGAAATTCATCACGAATTCTGGGACCACATTCTCATTGACGCCACGGTCACATTCCCCGACGTTTCGTCATGCTCATATCAGGCAGACAAGGTCCATCGGGTTGTAGAGCACTACCAGATTGGAATACAGATGTGTATGAGTCCAATCTGAGCTTTGGAACTCTGTCAGGACTTGCATTAGTCTCGCACCAGGTGTAATTCCTTCCACTTGGTTGCTCTGGGAAGTCGACCTTGAAAGGGTGAACCATCTCTTCCGGTTGAGGGAACTCGGGTTCTATTTCGGTAGGGCTAGATCTGCGCGGTTCATTGCAGGAGTTAACTATTGGGTACATGATGGTGTTATTTCTCTTGAATTGCCCAAGACTTGAGCGCCAGCGGTATCTCGCGGCACCCGCAGAAACGAATCCCTCGGTGGGACTGAACAGTGAAGTCATTTTCGCACACCATCATTTTAGTTCTATTAGAGGTCGCTGTCCATTTATTTTGAACTTGCATATCGCTTTCTGATTTTTGCCTCTCATCCTATATTCTGTTGGGGCTTGCTGTGTTCGCCTTGAGGTGGTCTGCCCGCAGTCTTTCACCAGCCCGTCTTTCACTACTGCTTCTCACCCTTCCCACCCGTTGTTTACAGCGAAAATTTTTACGCGCCTCGCGTTTCAGTCGCGTCCTATTATCCTCATTTTCGTTTGCATCACTATTGTGCGCGTTCTTGTTATTGTGAGCCCGCCCAGCCCCCGACTTAAGTAGCAGCTCCCCGGGCCTTCCCTCTCTTCTCCTCAACACCTCCCTCCGCACTTCACAACCTTCCTGTATCGACACCTGCGCCTTCTTTCACGACGCTTTAGTCACCTATCGCTCACTCTTCTGCACCTTTTCTCAGTCCAAGTGTGTCACTGCCACCAATGCCGCGCGAAAAACGCCCAGCTCTGCCTCCTGCGTACGGCACGCCCGGCAGTAAGTCATCTGTCTGGCACCAGCGGCACAGGTTATTGACACTCACACAGACAAACCTCCTCCATATGTGCTTGGTGAGGTCACCGGTACGCCTGAGACGGCTTCTGACTACTCTTTCGGTTTGTTTTCCACAAACTTCGCTGATCCTCAGAGTTAACTTTCAAGCAGCCACGGTCAATACCGCCACTCCAATCAGCCGTGCCGCGTCTTCCCCTCCCACGACCATCGAGAGGTCTGGCATCGATTCTGCTCTCATGACTGTCGTCAACGCTGAGGCTGCCAGGCTCTTTGGCCTCTCCGCTGGTCCCGTCCGTGGTATGAGTGACACCTCTGCTGGTCCCGTCCGTGGTATGAGTGACACCTCTGCTGGTCCCGTCCGTGGTATGAACAACATCTCCGCTGGTCCCGTCCGTGGTATGAGCGACATCTCCGCTGGTCCCGTCCATGGTATGTGTGACACCTCCACTGCGATTACATTTGCTAACAACTTCGCAGTGGATGCCGCCTCGCCTTCTCAGACTCCATCTGACAAGGAGAATGCCGCCCCGTTGCCTCCCAGCTCGCAGGACTCCAAGTCAGCTCCACGTCCGTCCAACTTTCTCCACCGTGGCAATAAGATGTCTGCCTTCTTTTCCAAGGCTGTCGAAGCCCCCAACTCACCTTGCCCTATGGCTCCCGCCACCGTTGGCGCTACCAAGCGATCCGCTGACGACGCAGGCCTTGAAGCCGAAGATGGCAGTGGCAAGCCCGATGCTGGGGTCAATGGAATGCGCCCTGCTACAGCCTTGAAGAACAATAGCTCTAAGCAAGGCCGCAAACCATCGGCCAAGCCCGCTCAGAAGCCCCAACAGAAGCCTGTTCGGAAGTCGACTCGTCCTATCAGCAAGGCCCCTCCCCGCAAACGGCAGAAGGTGGTTCAGGACAAAGCTCAGAATGATTTGGATGGCCCGGCCAGCGACGACATTGAGATGACTGATGTTGAAGAAGGTGCTGTTGATGCGCACAACACGATCAGTACCAACAAGGATAAGAACGCTGCCAATATGGAGGCGGGCGCTGGTGAAGCCAACAAGACCCCTAGCAAGAAAGCCGGCAAAACACCAGCGACTGCCGAGTCCGATGAGGATCATGTTCTTGTTCTCCAGACCATGAAACGCTCTGAGCGGATCTTGAAGCCAGAAGACCCGGACGATGCTGCCCTCATTTCCGAAGCCATGAAGCACAAAGACACAACCCTCTATGACACTGACGATGAGCGGGAGGGTGATCTGAAAGGCAACATCAGCAAGCCCCAGCTGTTCCGCAATGTTCGTTGGAAGGACATCACTTACGACACGGAAGTGGAGCCATTTGAACCTACACTTAACTTCAACGGCTTTGTCCCTGGTCGCTTCGAGCGCATGCCCGATGGCACTGTGCGTGATCAAAAGACCAAACTCTTGACGAAGCTTATCGATGCGAACGGTAGCCGTAGAATCTATCGCAACCCTCCTCCCAAGGATTGGAACAACCAGGAGGCCTTGACGGCTCTCAACAAACGCATCGTGCAGCAGATCCGTCGCAACAGCAATGTCCGCTTCCGACGTCAAGTTGTTCCCTACGAGCAGTTCGAGCGCGAGTGGATCCTCAAGAACCTCAACAGCTCCGGCAAACCCAAGAAGGGATGGATTGAATTTGTCGCCGATTTCAACGATCAGTTCGAAGGCAAGGTCTTCGAGGGGCTTGAGGAACCCCGTCCACAGCGCTCTGTCTCCAGCCTCACGAAGGAAGTCGATCGATTCCGCAACGACTATGTTCAGGGTCGTGTACCAGAGCCCGCTACCGAGAATGAGAAGCGCAAGACTGCGTCTGGAAAACGTAAGGCCAGCAACAACATCGCCCATGGTGAGGGTGCCACTGCTTCCAAGAAACGCAAGGCAGGGTCCCAAGACGCTGTTGCCCCTGCTACAACTTCTAAGAAGCGCGAGACCACCAACTAGATTCAGCTGCCACCATGAGCGGCTTCGACATATTGTCACGTATGTTTCACCGGTCCACCTCCATCGTTATCGGTTGTTCGATACAGCTCGATGACGCAACTGTTGGTTACAAAAAGAGTATGGTGATGGAGTGTTGACATTGAAATAGTTACAAAAGGATATATCGACGCTCTAGCCGCGATCTCCACGCTCCAATCTGCAGACTCACCATGTACTCTAGCGTTTTCGATGACCACGAAACGCATCTTCACTGGCGAAAATATCTTCTACTACCGGATATCGATAAGCGATGCTTTACGGCTGTTTTCGAGTTTTTCCTTTCCATTCATTCAGCATGCACCCCCGGCAATCAAAGCATACACTTTCAGCACACATTTCCCCAACAGCACATATGTCCCCACACATTCGAGGTTTTGCTCTGGACTCTCCGACAATTTGAGGCTGCTATCTCTGGACACCTTGCAGCTGCATGTGGTTGCGAGCCCTCGCTAGAACCTTTTCTTCGTCATGACCGCTTAGGAGCTCTCCCTGGATCGAAACCCTGATGGGTCTCTCCTTGGATTGAGTACCTTTCCGGACGTCTTCTCGGACTTGAATTCTCATGAAAACTCTCCTTGGGTTGAGACCTTCTGCGTCTCCCCTTGGATGGAGATCTCTCTGAATTCTTTTCGGATTTTCCACGTTCTGGAATATGAACCATGACTTCGGTTCTCTCGAATCAACAACCTCTCGTATCAACGCATTCGGCTCATGAGATAACACTTCTCAACATGGTCGCCTTGGCATCAAGTCTTGGTCAGCTCCAGAATCCAAGCTAATACCTTAATGTTTCCCCCCGGCTACCCCAATATGTTTTATCACGATACCCCTCCGTCACGCCCCGTCACGACTCGTACTGGCTCAATGATTGCATGGTTTCTGTTTCTTTGTTTCCTATGGTTTGCGACATGTCAAACGGGCAATGGGTTCTGTTTTCTGGATCTCATCACAACTGAGGGTTGCTTCCTTGCTTCCTTGTCTGCTTGCTAGCGTATACGCTTGCTTGTTAGGAAGCCGATACCTCACTTCTGTGAGATCTTCCACGCATCTTCCATATCCTGATGTAGGGTAAGGTAGATAGCAATATTATCCACTGGTATAGAAACTTGTGCCGTACTTTTGTGACTGTGAACTTCCACGATGGAGTGTAAAACTTATGCGCCCAATGTGAAGCTTGCGGTGTGACTTCCCCTTTGTCTGACCTGGTAAAGAGGAACATCGGGGGAAGGGGCTGAAGTGATAGCTGACCAGCCAATGGAAGTTTGGATAAGAGGCAGGCGAATGAACCTGTCAAACCAAGCATCTTTGAAGCTTCATAACAGATACATCTATTTCAATACGAAGATTCACTTTCTCGAACCATGGACAGCTAGAGAGCTCACTCGTCTGTGTTTGTAGAGGAGAAGTCCACCTGGGAGCCATACTTGCCTTCCATAAATTGCAAGACCAAGTTGGATTCATTGTCTGTAATCTTCTATTTCAGGTCCCTGAAAAGCTCACTCAGCCTCCTGCGGAATCGGAGAGTGTCGATCGATTCGGGAGTCGGCATCGGTCACGTGTAGGACCCTCATCTCGACATTCACTACAAGAGTGCAAAGGACTCTCCGTGCCCGATTCGCGCAAGCCGTGAGGCAGGTTTCGGGCAGAGAAATCAGGCCGACATGATACGTACGAAAGTCGAGGTGGGGTGAAGATACATGTGCTCGAGTATGCACATATCAGTGCATAATGTGCGTCGTTTGTTGAGGTGATCTCACATTTGAAATCCCGTTTTTATGTGATTCAAATGTTGGCTATTTAAGCTCGATAGCTAGTCGTAACCCGTGAAATTCCATTACCCAGCATCCCCACGCCGGCGCTGAATTGCATTCATTCTGCTTCATAACTATGACCTTGAAATCATTCCTGTGAATTCCCGCATGACCTTCATCACTCATCATCCCTTCAAATTTTGGCAATCCTCCCTATATCAGCCTACCACAGTTCTTATCTGAAAATTCGTTCACAACCTCGCCCTGTTAGCCGTAGGGTTCTTATCCACATCAAACCGATCCAGATCCATGACCTTCGCCCAAGCGCGAACAAAGTCACCGACGAACTTGTCCTTGGCATCGCTCTGCCCATACACCTCCGCAAGAGCCCTGAGCTCCGCCTGGCTACCGAAGACCAAATCGTTGCGGGTAGCCGTCCACTTCTTCTCGCCGGTCTTGATGTCGCTGCCCTCGAACAACTCGTCGTCCGACGAGATGCTCTTCCACTGTGTGCGGGTATCGAGGAGATTGACGAAGAAGTCGTTGGTCAGCTTGCCGGGAGTCTTGGTGAAGACACCGTGCTGCGAGCCGCCGTAGTTGGCGTTGAGGACGCGGAGACCGCCGACCAGGACGGTGAGCTCGGGTGGGGTGAGCGTGAGCAGGTGCGCCTTGTCGACGAGCAGGAACTCGGTCTTCGCGCGCTCGGTGCTCTTGCCATAATTGCGGAAGCCGTCGATCGTGGGCTCGAGGTGCTCGAAGGTCTTGACGTCCGTCTGCTCCTGCGAGGCGTCGGTGCGTCCGGGCGTGAAGGGGACGGGGACACCGGAGGCCTTCTCGATGGCGGCGGTACCGGCAAGGACGATGAGGTCGGCCAAGGAGACCTTCTTGCCGCCTGAGGCGGAGTCGTTGAATTTCTTCTGGACTCCCGCCAAGGTGGAAAGGACCTTGCTCAGCTGCTGGGGGTTGTTGACCTCCCAGTTCTTCTGAGGTTCGAGGCGGATGCGAGCGCCGTTGGCACCACCACGCTTGTCGCCGCCGCGGAAGGTGGAAGCGGATGCCCAGGCAGTGTAGATGTATGCGGCGGGATCCACATTCGTTGCAAGGATCTCCTTCTTCAGCTGGGCAATGTCCTTGTCGTCAATGATGGGGTGGTCCGCAGGAGGAACATAGTCTTCCCACAAGAGGATCTCCTTCGGGATCTCCGGGCCCAACCAGCGGGACCTAGGGCCCATATCACGGTGCAATAGCTTGAACCATGCACGAGCGAATGCATCGGCAAACTGATCGGGATGCTCGAGGAAGCGACGGGAGATCTTCTCGTATTCAGGATCGAAGCGGAGAGCAAGATCGCTCGTCAACATGCGAGGCTTATGCTTCTTGTTGGGGTCGAACGCGTCGGGAATGATCTCTCCAGCATCCTTCGCAACCCACTGGTTGGCACCTCCAGGGCTCTTCTCCTTCTCCCACTCAAACTTGAAGAGGTATTCAAGGAAGTCGTTGCTCCACTTGGTAGGGGTCTTGGTCCAGGTGACCTCGAGGCCACTGGTGATGGTGTCAGGGCCTTTTCCGGACTTGTAGCTGTTCTTCCAGCCCAGGCCTTGATTCTCAAGAGGAGCAGCCTGGACCTCAGGGCCGACGTGCTCCGATGTAGAGGCACCGTGGGTCTTGCCGAAAGTGTGACCGCCAGCGATCAGGGCAACGGTCTCCTCGTCGTTCATAGCCATTCGTCCAAAGGTATCGCGGATGTCCTTGGCCGACGCAACAGGGTCAGGCACGCCATCTGGTCCCTCAGGGTTGACATAGATCAGACCCATGTGTGCGGCAGCCAAGGGCTCCTCGAGATCGCGAGAGTGGGTATCACCGTGGCCCTTCTTATGCTCGTCAGCGTCCAGAACCGAGTGCTTGTCGGTACCCTCGTGGCCTTTGGAGTAGCGGACATCATTGCCCAGCCATGTGGTCTCGCTGCCCCAGTATACCGCCTCATCAGCTTCAAAGGTATCCGGACGTCCACCAGCGAAGCCGAAGGGCTTGAAGCCCATGGATTCGAGGGCTACGTTTCCGGTGAGGAGGTAAAGGTCGGACCACGAGATCTTGTTTCCGTACTTCTGCTTGATGGGCCAAAGGAGGCGGCGTGCCTTGTCGAGGGAGACGTTGTCGGGCCAGCTGTTGAGAGGGGCGAAGCGCTGCTGGCCACCTCCACCTCCACCGCGGCCGTCGAATACACGGTAGGTACCAGCACTGTGCCATGCCATCCGAATCATAAGGCCACCGTAGTGGCCAAAGTCGGCGGGCCACCACTCCTGTGAGTCGGTCATGAGGTCGGCGATGTCCTTCTTGAGAGCTTCATAGTCCAAGGTCTTGAAGGCGGCAGCATAGTCGAAGTCATTGCCCATTGGGTTGCCCTTGTCGGTATGCTGGCGCAGGACGTTGATCCTGAGCTCGTTGGGCCACCAGTCGGCATTCCTGGTTCCGCCGCCAGCGACGTTTGCGTGCTTGATGGGGCACTTGTTCTCAGCACTCATGTTTGTTTGTGTATGTCTCGCACTATCAAGTGAAGGTGTGAGAATGAAAGGCTGTAGATGATTCAACGAACAATCGAATCGCGGGAGAGCGAACGGGAAGGTATAAGAGGGACTGGCAAGCAGCTTAAGAGGAGTTAAAAGGAGGCCAGAACAGCGTGGCTGACTGAAGCATGGCTTCCCGTTACCCCTCAGATACCCGTCACGTGAGAGCCCAAGTGGGGCTAGCCCCATGTAAGAGCCAAGCTCCGAGGTTATCCCCGCCGCTACGTCGCGGTACTCCCCCGCGCCCAGGTCCCACCCGTGAAGAGGCCATTATTAATCTCGAGGTTCCAGCGAATTGATTTCCTTACATGGAGCATGGTTGCTGTGCGGATCCGGATTCAGAGGGCGGTTAGCCAGGGCATTCCGTGTGGCTGTCTGGGGTAAATGTAAACCAACATGGTCCTCACAGCCACCTGCATGACCCCACCTCTTGCGCCAAAGGTATTTGATTTGTATTCTGCCTGCATAGAATGTAACACGGCATGGAGAGCTCAACGGAACCCGGAAACATTGAAGGAGAAGCTGACTTTTTTCATGAGAGTCTCGACTTGAATTGATGACAATTCCACCAACTGTACTAAACTAACCCTCTTGGAATACCCCATCTTGGGACCCCACCACGTGGAGTCCACCCGTTACGCTAACCCTGAAGATGGTATGGCGTCTTTACGCCACAGTTTTGCGCGACGCCACCGACGACAACACATCGAGTCGCTCAATTGGCAAGCCTGGCTGGCATCTCCCTAACCATCACCATCGACGATCCCCTGCTCCGGTACACATCGGCTCCATATTTGACGTGCTGTTTCCTCTTCGGCGAACTCGTCTGGAATATTTTCATGTTTTTATGTGATCAGGCTTGGCTGATCATGTCAGATCGGTCTCTCGAACGTCCAGGCTTAAAGTTCCCTAATCGGGATCTAAGGGTGAATGACTACACGGACTTGGCGTCACGTGAATTCCTACCCCTGAATCCCATACCCAAATCGGGATAAAATATGCGCAATCGCGACACTGAAATGGTGAGGGATAATAGTAACTCCATACGAAAGCATGCATCCTTTGTGCACATTTACCTATATCAAGACTAGTCAGCGGTGGGGCATACTAATCAACATTTGGTTGTAGACCTGGTGTTTATGGCGAACAGTATCCTCGTCGAATGAACCCGCTCTCATATCTGATGTTCTGTCCATTATACACACCAGACTCCCATGAAAAGTCTTTCTGGTAGCGCGATCGTGGCCCCTGGTGAAGAGAATGTATTACTCCCAAAGCAACAACTCGAACCAGAGCACCCATGCATAGCGAAACCCGCGATAGTACAGCAGCACGCATAATAGCCATCTAGACACCTTAACGCCAACGTATGCAGCACTCCCATATCCACAAGCTCTCTCCTCTACACAATGACGTACGCTAAAACCCAAAAGCATCCAACAAGCTATTCGCATCCGGCTCGTGAAACTGTGTCGGAGGGGGCTTCTTCTTCTCCTCCGGTTTTCCTTTCTTCTTCTCCTCCTCCTCCTCCTCCTCCTCCTCCTCCTTCTCCTCTTCATCCGCTTTAGCTTCTTCCTGCCTGGCCTTCGCGGCAGCAGCAATCATTTCTTTGATGCGCTCGCGTGTTGAACTATCGTCAATGACAAGGGAGCTCTTCCTACGCAGCAATTTCCTCGGGTCAAACTCGATGCCCTCGGCGATCTTCGTAGGCCGGCGCGGGGTGGGTGTTGGTTGCTCGGCTACTGCAGGCGAGCGAGGGCGCAGTTGTGCGAAGAGCTGTGAGCGGCTTGGAGTGAGGAAGTCCCAGGATTTGACTACACTCGGTTAGCACCCTATTTCTGGAGACAAAATAGATTGGGAGAAAAACCATACCAAGATCAAGCGCAAGAAGATCACAGCCCATCCGCTGATACAGAGTTGCTGTGTGTATGACGAAATCCCACTCCTCACGCAAATCCACCATTGTAGCTCCCCTGAGAGTCTGCACACTCTTCTCCCGCAGTTGCTTGTATAGCACAACCAATGCAGGGTCATCAGTTAGGTAGCTCTTGCTCTTTAAGTTTGGAGTTTCTGGCGGTGACAGGAGGGTACTGAGAGGCGTCACGAGAGACCGCACAGCGTTGTCGCGTCGATTCAGCATCCAATAGGCCCAGGTCGCTAACCACCGATTCCCGTCCCGCGCAGCTTGTGGTAGTATTTTGTCGGTCAAGAAAGCCCGTAGGACCGGTCCATCGTCGCCTTCGTAGACACGTGCAATGGCAATGGCCAGTTGAGTATCGCCCAGCTGATTGTGAAGTACGCTCACCGCATCGTGCAGATGATCCGCAAGGAGGAAGAAAGCTGCAGCATACTCAAACCTGCGTCTCCCCATGAGGGCATATGCGTTCTTGAGAGCAGCAGTCTTCCACCGCTCTTCTGCAAAGTCGTTGGCCAGTAGGCGTTGAGTGGCGCCTTGCTCACGGCTCCAGGTCGCCATACGCCACAAACCCAGGAGAACAGCCTTCTTGCGAAGCGCCAGGTAGTACAATGAACAGTCGACGGGGTTCTTTTCTTCCGTCTTCGTGTACTCGTTGCGTGCTATGACCTCAAATTGAGCGCGCTGCCATCCTTAGTATTCGCAGGGATCCAAAAGAAGACAAACAAGACTTACAATGGCATTGATGTCTGTCAGCCACATAAACAGCCCAGACTCTCTGGCATGCTGCCACAACATGCGCCCATTAAAGTGCCTGCTCACCAGATCTACCAGAATGTCTTGGCTGCCGGAGTGGAATGCCCATGTAATCTCTCTCCAATGAATTGGGGAACTGGAGTCTCGGAGAGCGTGCTGCCGGAAGAAGAGCATGAAGCGCCCGGCGTTGTCGTCAATCGAACGCCGATGCTTCTCCACAGTGCCGATACACTCCACGATATCCGCCAGGTGAAACTGTTCTCGGGAGGAAAGAAGAGGGATAACCTTCTGTGTTAATAGCACATTCAAGTTCGCAGCCACTTCCTCCGTCAACGTGGAGGGCTCGTTGTCTTCTTCTGAGAAATCTGCGTAAGAGGACCTGAGGCCTTTCCGCGATGCTGTTATTTGAGGCTAAGGGGAAAGTTAGGTGCTGGAAATGACCTATAGTGAGCACACTTACCTCAGCATCTTCAAAGAAGTCTTCCGCAGACAATCCCACGAAGCTATCGAGCTCATCCCCCTCCGTGAAAAATTTCAGCTTCTGATACAAGTTGATCAGAATTCGCTGAGCCAACATGAGTTTGCCGGCAAGCACACATTGCGACAACATTTGCGGGTGGTACACAGGTATTGGTCCGTTGAGCCGGCTGACTGTCGTGAAGATATCAAAAGACGCTGTCTTGTGCGATATCAGACGCAAGCTGGGGAACAAGGCCTCGGACACCTGCACTTGTTCGTCTTGGATGTATAGCTGGTTGCCTGAACACATCACTAGATTTCCGCTCCCCAGCCATACGGAGTCACCAATTGGATGCGGCGTCGCGTCCCGAATGCTGACTTCTCTTATTCTCACCCACGAAGGGCCGGCGTTGAGGTAGTCGTATCGGAGTTGCGCGTACATGAGGACACGGTTGTGGAAGCCAACGGCCAGCACGGACTGGTTATCTGGAGTCGAAGACCAATCAACGTCTTGTATAAGGCCACCGCCCTCAAACGTCTCCTCATACTCTAACTGCGCGCTTCTCGTGTTCCAAATCGTCAAGGTCGTCTTCTCGGCATCGATCAAAGCCGCTTTTCGGATGGACGTTCCGCTCACCAACGATGGCTTGCATAGGCTCGTCTCAACTACGCCGGTGCGCAGCCACTCAAGCTCGCGCTTCTCCTTGTCCACCCGCGCAGTCCACGTTGTGATGACTCCGGTGGTAGTGTATGAAATTGCGACATCGCGAGCAAACGTATCAAGAAAACCAGAGATAACGTGTGGGGTACCAGCAGGGTCGACGGGCAAAACGTACGCAAGATCGACGCCAGAGCCTAAATCAAAAATACAGAACTCTTCCATGGCAAACTCCGGATAGCCATTGGTATATGTGCCATCCGTTTGAGCAGCGATTAGAGAGACCCTTCTACCGGTGGCCGGATCGCGCTGCAGTGGTGGTAGCCTCAGCTCCCAGGCGATGCCTTTAAGAGCAGAACTTATGGTAGCAACATGTACACATCTACCCCCAGCTTCTGTTTCCGGGATGAGGAGAAGACATAGCGGCTTTCCATTTAGCGTGTACTTGCAGCATGCGACCTCCCGCGCAAGTGGTCCACGGGTATCCCATAAGCATATGCGGTCGTGGTGCAGAAAGACCACAAAGTCTCCCTCGTGTAGCAACAGCGTCCGATGGATGTGGTCAGTGCCGGTCACCATACTATGGCGGTGAAGGGTCACACCCTGCTCCGTTGTTCTTTGTACCCAGACAATACACTCATCCTTAACAGTTCTGGATACCAGCGCCCTTCCACTGGGGGTACGATTGACCTTCTTCACAGCATGCGAGTGCCCTGTCCAGATCGCTTTCCGTTGTATGCGTTGATTGTGCGGAGAGGGATCGAAGAGATAGTCGATTCGTGATTCCAACCATTCTATCCTCCCATCAAAGTGATGCGACAGTATCGTTAAGGCTGAATCGGTCTTACTGCCGCAAAAGGCGTAGAATCGTACGTTATCGTGCTGTCCTATCGGGTTCTTCGCAAAGTGAAGATGGAGTCCATCCACGTGCGCAATGTTAAAGACGTCGGATGTTTTCTTAACCTTTGCGCCGATGTTCTCAAATCCCCAGGCAGACATGTTCCCGCGATCGTCCAGAACGACGCATATCTCTGGGCTCCGATTAGCAACCTCGACAAGGTGGTGTAAGGCCATCTGATCCTTCTCGTCACTCGTCGCCTGTTGCACAGCTCTTTCCGTTGCATGCGTGAAGTGTTTCCCATCGATAAAGAAGGCGTATCTTTTCTGCGACTGCTCATGGGGCGGGACAGATCGTGGCTTGATGGACTCCAGCAAGTCCACCTCTCCCCATAATTCCAGTCCTTCAGCACCATGATGTTCTCCAGGCACCCATACGCGCACCTTGTTGTCCGCACAAACGGTGTAGAGGACGTTCTCCGCTGTCTGGTCCTTATGAAATGGCGGGCGCCAGTGGATACCCGTCACGGCCATTGGGTGTGGGAGGTATGAGTAATCGAAGCTGAGCGGTGCGGAACCAAAGGTTCGCCGCCGCCATATTTTGAGGAGGCAGTCGTATGTGCCGGTCGACGCTATCATCTCCGCATCGGGAGAGAATTGTGCGAACTTGACTGGATTCCCAAGCTTTTTTGTCCAAATGCGCTCAATGGTGTCGTGCGTGTTAAAGAGTGTAAGCGAAGCACTGCCAGCCAGCACTTCGTCTTTCATCCCCCATGACAGCGTGGTGATCTTGTCTTCGGGGTCAGGCAAGGCCATATGACCTTGTAGGGACCACTTTGCGAACGCTTGTCAGCCCTTCCCCTTGTGTCCGGCTGGTTGACCCACCTTGACCAACCCTTCATCTTGCCCGTATGGTCGATAGATGTAAATATTCCTGGTTGAGCATGTTGCTATCTTTCCGGTTTCATCGTGGAAGATAATCGCTTCGAGCTCCGTCTCCTCGTGGATGTATATCGTCTGCAGCACATGGTTTGGCTGGTCTAGGACAACGAAAGAATTGCCAGATATGTAAGCCTGTGATGAAGAAGTTAGACGAATTTGCGGAATGTGGCCAGAGGGTTTGGGGGTCTCACAATAATCTGATTATCCTCCCAGAGGCCTTGGGTGACAGCTTGCAGCTTCGCCTGCGGCCGCCCAGGAAGAATGCCGCGCAT
The DNA here is from genome assembly GCA_019022765.1 of Westerdykella sp. P71. Lineage (NCBI taxonomy): Eukaryota > Fungi > Ascomycota > Dothideomycetes > Pleosporales > Sporormiaceae > Westerdykella > Westerdykella sp. P71. The sequence goes on from JAFHBW010000099.1 coordinate 78,703, forward strand.
GGGGGGAAGCCACTATCGGTACGGCATATCTCTGTGATAGGATAAGGGCGCCTTATATATAGACAGGCGCGATGTTTCCGAGTCTTCAGAGCTCAATGACAAGCAATATGCGGATTTTTGGTGGTACCACCAAGCTATCACAGCTCCATCGGAGCTCTGAGCACGGGCCATTGGTGAGGTCAGATGGGGGATCGATTGGCCCGAGGTTTAGCCGCCTACTCTATCACGTGTATTCACCTATTTCAATGTTTTTGAACGTTAAATTTGTTTGGATGCATGTCCGATCTAGGTCATTTCAACGGTAGTTTGGGGTGTTTGAGAACTGGACGCTATTCCATTCTCCTCGACACTGTCCCGGAAACATGCCCTTCAACACCCTCACCCTCCCAAGTGATCGTGACATCGATTCCTCTCACATCCCGCTTTCTCTTCTTATACGTTACAGTACCCTTCAGCGTGCTACCAGCCTTTGGATGTGCCTTCCGGTCCTCGTCTGCAAGTAGTAACACAGCTTGGTGCCAATGCGTCGGTGTGACGGAGGGGCCTGTTGAGAACGCCACGCCCTCGCCTCCTTCGTCCTTCCAGTATGCTGCGTCCGCGTTCTTGAGATCTTTTGGCTGGTTGTGAGGGAGGAAGAAGGTGTCAAACCATATGGAAAACGCGTCGAGCGCTTTGATGTACTTCGCCAGCGTAACCTCAAACGATGCAGTAAAATCCAACCCTTCGACCTTGACCCTCGCAATGTCGATTTCGTAGAAAGTAGCGGCTTCGCCACAGATGGCCTTGGGGGGGACGTCAAAAACACCAATTTCGCGCAGGTTTAGGTTACTGCCGGGTATCATGGATGAGAAATCAAATCCGTACACATCTTTCCAGAAATTCTCGCCCGTGCTCTCTGATATCCACTCACGGTCCGAGATGGGGGCGATCTTCAAAGTACAGTGACTGGGGACCATAAGTCCGTCGGGCTTGAGGTAGAGATCGCGCGCCCGGAGAACAGAGTCTAGCATGCCTTCGAAGAGGAGCCCATAGCCCATCCACTCTGAGACGATAACATCGACCTTCCTGTTTCCTATGGTCCTTTGCGTTTGGAAATCTTCGACACGTCCTTGGATAACTTGTACTGTTCCCTCATATCCGTTCCTCTGGACATTTTCTCGTGCACGCTGAGCAATGTCGGAGTTGTCCACCGCGAAGACTTTCTTTGCGCCCGCCTGCGCACAAAACAAGGATAGAATGCCCGTCCCGCATCCCACGTCCAATACAGTTTTCCCCTTGAAGAGCTCTGAATTGTTTAGAATGAAGTCGCGATAGGATTCTGTTCGAACACGATCTTCAATCATCTCCCGGTGGATGCCGTTTCCCTTATAGGATTCGAAATATCGCTCGTCACGATCATTGTTTGAGTCGATCTTTTCGACCTCCTCCGGGATGTTCTTCATAAGAGCGGCCTCATACTCTTCATAATCTCTTGCCTTCTCCTCTGATTCTGGCATTACTTCTCCAAGTTCCCAGAGCAAGGGGTCGTCCTGTAACGTGGGTGCCATATACTGATCGTCTGAAAGAGTATCTGCTGTCACTGTGATTGACCCTGGATCAACACCGTCTTGAGTCTGTTTCCTCAAGTAGTTAATGAGCTTTATAACGCCAATCTCGGCTAGTTCTGCAAACCATGTGAGCTCGATGCCAAAGAAGATTGCGAATGTTACTCACGGGATCCAATATCCTTCACCGTCTCTCGTATCGGGAACTTGTGGTCCCCCGCGCAATGCGCGAACATCGTCGCGACGGAGGAATATTCAGTCTCACAGAATAAGCACTTGAAGCTCGTAGCATCAGGCTCAGAAACGTCCTCCATAATGCTACCAGCCGAGCTGGCTACATCCGATCCGCTGTCCGACATATCGATCTCGCGATCGCGAGCTGCGCGATGGGGAAGACTGGTCATGGGAAGAATGTAGTGAGGTAGATAAAAGAGAATTTTGGTGCCGATTACCCAAAGCGACAGCGGGATTCCCGAACGCGAGATTTTTTGGGTGGCTACACTGTGGGTCGGTTCCGCTTTCCGCAAAAATCCCGGCTGGTGGGGTCGCACTAAACTTTGATTCAACGTCCTCTCATCCTTCACCTTCACCCATCACTCTTCAATAATTACGTATTTCAAGACACGACTCCAGTTGACCAGGGAAAATCTGTCTCTACTCTAATTTCTCTTCAGAGAAACCCGACCGCATCATAATGCGCTTTCTAGTGGCAAATCATCTCGTAAGACATCCATCAATTGCTATCGGCGTAGTCATTCTTCGTCGGGATTCGACGTGCATGATATCGCATATGGCCTCTCTCCTTTCATTTAAATTCTCATTTGATTAAGAAAAAAAAAGACGCCAACCGCTTTTCATCGCTTTACGCCAGATTCCTCTAGCACATCTGGCTCATCCGAGGGTGAACTCTATCCCGCCAGAATTTCCACCCCCCACCCCCAGTATGCCAGCAACTCAACGCCCCCACTTGCACACGACCCCGACCGCCTCATGGCCCTACTCCAAGCCAACCATTACGCCTTCACAGGCGTTTGAAAAAGGCCAAAGACTAGGCGTCTACTGATAATTAGCGAGGTGCGCGACCGTATGTCCGAATGTCAAACTTACCACGTGGTCCAGACTCGTCGTTAGTTGTCCGCAGGCTCACCAGTCGTCTGCTGGGCGCGGCTTTTGTCGTGCTCGAGCAGCAGCGCTGCAAACATGGCCTTGACGGCGGCATCGTCCTTGATGTCGACGTTTTTCTTCTGCCCCCGGTATGAGCGCAGAAGGGCTTCGGTGATGACGGGCCTGAATTGGCGCTCCGTCTCGTCGAACACGCCGGGATTCGCCTCCTTGATCGCCGTGAAGATGCGAGTGGCCTTGCTCGCGAACGACGAGTAGGAGCGCGCCTCGCGCGGCTCCAAGGCTTGCCCCTTCTTGTCCGTGAGGATCTTCCCTTGGAAGAACTTGTTGAAGTCCTCCATGACCGTCATAGCTCCAGGGAGCTTGGTCGGTGCCTGAAGGCCCTTGGCCAGCCCGAGGTTGTAGTATAGGTCGAACCAGTCATCTTCCTCCTCGGTGAACTTGACGATCTGCTTCTCTTTGAAGCCCGCACGGCCCCAGATCTGGGTGCGCCAGTTGTTGATGTCGGCAATGTGCCCCTTGGAGTTCCAGTCGATCATGAACCAGGGTGTCTTGGCATAGCGGAGTTCTTGGAGTTTGCCGTCCTGCGAGTTCTTCACGAGGATGGTCAGCAGCGAGGTATCCTTCCGGCCTTGAATGGCCTTCTGGCGTGGTTCAACAGGGATGAGCTTGTGCGGAGCGTTTGGGTTGACGGGGATCTCCGGGAACCAATCCCCGCCTTCGGGGTCGATCTGTTCAATACTAATGTTGCTGTTAGCCGCCTTCTCTTTGATCTTCTCGAGCAAAACGGGAGGAATCCTGTCTACTCCTTCAATGCCGCGGGGGAGGCCGGAGGGCGCCGAAGAAGGACCACGAGAAGAGGCCGAGGAGGACGCATCTGGGTCTTCCTCGTCGTCATCAGGCATGAGGGGTCCGGCACTGCGCTCGCTGTCGGCCCCGGCCACCGCCACACGCGCCGCGGATTGTTCTCCATTCTTGGAGTTTCGGATGGGGTTTGCAGAGCTACTGGCTACGGCTTGCTTGGTGGCCTTATCGTTGGTTGCGAGCTGGACAGACAGCCCGTGTGCAGATTGAGAGCCGGATGGTGCGTCCGAGAGTTCCGTGTCCGAATCGGTGGATACATCGTTGGCAGCGTTGTATAGGACAAGTGCAGCGTCATGGATAGAGAAATTGCTATACCTCGTGTTGTTCAGCATACCCGCAGCTGTTCCAGACGGCATAACAGTCTCTTCCGCAGGTTCGTTGGTGAAAGCGGTCGCCATTCGCTTGTTTTGGTCGTCGAGCTGCGCGCTGGCGGGCGAGACGGAGCGGGCGCGCTTCGTGCCGGCCATGATATACAACTGATGCCTTTTCTGGGACTTCTGTTTTGCGATTCTAGTCCGTTGATTGTTCGTGTTGCGTGTTTGGTGTAAGGGTGTGTTGCTGTTGTCGCTGCTAGAGTTGCAGACTGGCGGGGGTGTTGGGAGATCGGTTGAGGGTTGTGAGAGATTTTTATGGTCGCCCGAAACTTCCAGAGACAGTGAACGGTTGTTGCACATCAGTCACTGTCTCCCACCGAAGGTGCACGGACGCCAACAGTGGAAAGTCACCGGTATCCGCTAATCTTCTGTCCCAGTTGTGGCAGATGACGGCAAAACCCAGTTGTAATTCAGCCCTACTGCGTGCTCAGACCTAAAAGCGTAAAATGAGAAGATCCATCAGACGGTTGACCTTGACGGGGTGGGTTTGATCTCGCAGTGAGCCCGTATCGTACCAGAGTCAAGCAAAGGTATGGCCTACAACAGCACTGTGCATGAGTCTTTGTGCCTTGGAGCTTGCATCAACTGTCCTCCACTTCTTTTTCTTCGAGAATGAAGATAAATCACTAGCAATTAAGCGGCAAGATTGCATAAATGTCCGGCTTTATGGGTCTCAGCGTTGTCTGCAATCGCTCACGACGCTTGTAAGAGGGCGTACCGAAGACTCAGATATCATGGCCATGGGAGACATTGTCCGCTTCCAAATTTCAACTAGAGACAATGACAAACCTCAGCTCCAGATTTGGCGGACTGTGCCAGATGCTTAGCAATGTTTCACTCTAGATCTAGCTGCGTGGAAAGAAATTGCTCCGCACTTCGCCGTGCTTCACAGCCCAAAACTCATCCGTTTGACCTCCGGTTTTAGTTGTATCACAAACATACAGATGTCCCAGACCACAGCGTAGTACATCTTGTCTGTTACCCGCAGATGGTTTACACTTTCTAACCGAGTGTTTCCTTGTTTGTCAGACAGTCTTGATTAAATGTCGCCGTGATTGCTGACACATCCACGAATATGCGTATTTCAGCCATGTCAGCCACACACAATCTCATAGCCCCCAGATCATGCACACTGGTCACCAGTATCCTAAAAGTGAGGGTGAAACTTCGCGGTGTATGTCTCACCCTAAACTACTTCGGGGTCTTCGTCGAGTATTTGGTAGAGTAGTAGTCCTATCCAGCCTAGTGTTGTTGACATTGTTTAGGATGGTTTTAACCTAATCGGTTTCATAACTAGAAAGTTCAATTGTAATGGAGGCAAACATTTATATCTTGTTGTTAGCAAATAAGTGAGTACAGAAGACTCACCTCACCTCTTGGTGTAGAAGATCCCAATCATGGATGGAGCTGCAAAGCCGCTTTGTAGAATTGTCTCCCCCAACTGTTAGCGCTTCCAGTTTCAGCACCGGCGCTCTAGTGACTTTCTTAGGGGGTGCAAGCCCAGTTACTTCCAATCATCTAATTATACAACTACCCCGCACATTATATATTGTATAACATATTGTTCACACTGTGCGCCGGCCGAGGGCCTGGTGATCGCAGTCGCAATGCGGCCTACCCCGGAATTTCACCATGACTGCCCAGTCCGCAAGAATATGATCGTGCCCTTACGCCCAAACTCCACTAACGGTACAGCCCCAGACTTGTACACCCTCGACTCCAGCTACCAAGACCAACCCCATCAATTCCCCTTAGCCCTCCGTGTTACGTTTGTAAAGAAGCGAAAGGCTGAGCAGGATGCCGTTACGCACACCCGCCCAACGTCGAACCTCGGGTCCAAAGACCTGCCACAATCTAGCCTCGCATGCACGTCTGCTCAGCGAGGGGATGTCAATGCGTTCTACCGCTCCCAGAGGGCGCGATCCCGAGAGCCCACACATTGGTGAGCAAGTGGTACCGGGGAATGGTCCATCCCAGCCAAAGAAGTAAAAGATCTGAAAGGTCCGGATCCCAAAAAACACCTGGAACGCATCCAAAGTTCGCCTACCAAAGGATATTTGGCACACGCCGAGCATCAGCTTACAAAAGATGTAAGACTCCTGGGTGGTATATAGTCACGTGGCTAGCAGGGTGCTCCAGGGTATAAAACACCTGCGGTTCCCAGT